>OVBL01000853.1:0-103888 GCA_900406555.1 Pseudoturritis turrita
TCAAAAAAATTTTGAAAACTAAGAGGACTGATTCCTAAAAAAAGTTTAAATGTGTCTGAATTGAAATTAGGTTGTTTCAACCATTTATCGTTATAAAGGGGACTCTAAGGAAGCCTACTAAACTAAATTCTTATTTTTTCAAAACTCATAGGTGTTAAACCGCTGATTCCTAAAAAAGGGATGAAATGTGTCTGAAATAGAAACTAGGTTGTTTCAACCATTTATCGTTATAAATGGGACTCTAAGGAAGCCTGTTAAACTAGATTTCAATTTTTCAAAAATTTTGAAAAACTCATAGGTGTTAAACCCACTGATTCCTAAAAAATGGATGAAATGTGTCTGAAATAGAAACTAGGTTGTTTCAACCATTGACCATTATAAAGGGGACTCTAAGGAAGCCTACTAAACTAAATTCCAATTTTTTCAAAAAAATTTAAAATTCATAGGACTGATTCTTAAAAAAGGGATGAAATGTGTATGAAATAGAAACTAGGTTGTTTCAACCATTTATCTTTATAAATGGGACTCTAAGGAAGACTACTAAACTAAATTCTTATTTTTTTCAAAAATTTGGAAAACTCACAGGTGTTAAACCCACTGATTCTTAAAAAATGGATGAAATGTGTCTGAAATAGAAATTAGGTTGTTTCAACCATTTATCATTATAAAGGGGACTCTAAGGGAGCCTACTAAACTAAATTCCAATTTTTTAAATTTTTTTTGAAAACTAAGAGGACTGATTCCTAAAAAGGGGTGAAATGTGTATGTAATAGAAACTAGGTTGTTTCAACCATTTATCATTATAAATGGGACTCTAAGGAAGCCTACTAAACTAAATTCCATTTTTTTCAAAAAAATTTGAAAACTCATAGGACTGATTCCTAAAAAAGGTTTAAATGTGTCTGAAATTGAAACTAGGTTGTTTCAACCATTTATCGTTATAAAGGGGACTCTAAGGAAGCCTACTAAACTAAATTCCTATTTTTTCAAAACTCATAGGTGTTAAACCCGCTGATTCCTAAAAAAGGGATGAAATGTGTCTGAAATAGAAACTAGGTTGTTTCAACCATTTATCGTTATAAATGGGACTCTAAGGAAGCCTGTTAAACTATATTCCAATTTTTTCAAAAATTTTGAAAACTCACAGGTTTTAAACCCACTGATTCCTAAAAAATGGATGAAATGTGTCTGAAATAGAAACTAGGTTGTTTCAACCATTGACCATTATAAAGGGGACTCTAAGGAAGCCTACTAAACTAAATTCCAATTTTTTCAAAAAACATTAAAATTCATAGGACTGATTCTTAAAAAAGGGATGAAATGTGTATGAAATAGAAACTAGGTTGTTTCAACCATTTATCGTTATAAATTTGACTCTAAGGAAGACTACTAAACTAAATTCCTATTTTTTCAAAAATTTGGAAAACTCACAGGTGTTAAACCCACTGATTCCTAAAAAATGGATGAAATGTGTCTGAAATAGAAATTAGGTTGTTTCAACCATTTATCATTATAAAGGGGACTCTAAGGGAGCCTACTAAACTAAATTCCAATTTTTTCAAAAAAATTTGAAAATTAATAGGACTGATTCCTAAAAAGGGGTGAAATGTGTCTGTAATAGAAACTAGGTTGTTTCAACCATTTATCATTATAAAGGGGACTCTAAGGAAGCCTACTAAACTAAATTCCATTTTTTTCAAAAATTTGGAAAACTCACAGATGTTAAACCCACAGATTCCTAAAAAATGGATGAAATGTTTCTGAAATAGAAACTAGGTTGTTTCAACCATTGATCATTATAAAGGGGACTCTAAGGAAGCCTACTAAGCTAAATTCCAATTTTTTCAAAAAAATTTAAAATTCATAGGACTGATTCCTAAAAAAAGGGATGAAATGTGTATGAAATAGAAACTAGGTTGCTTCAACCATTTATCGTTATAAAGGGGACTCTAAGGAAGCCTACTAAACTAAATTCCTATTTTTTCAATTTTTTTTGAAAACTCATAGGTGTTAAACGCACTGATTCCTAAAAAATGGATGAAATGTGTCTGAAATAGAAACTAGGTTGTTTCAACCATTTATTGTTATAAATGGGACTCTAAGGAAGCTTACTAAACTAAATTCCTAGTTTTTCAAATTTTTTGAAAACTCATAGGTGTTAAACCCACTGATTCCTAAAAAAAGGATGAAATATGTCTGAAATAGAAACTAGGTTGTTTCAACCATAAATCGTTATAAAGGGGACTCTAAGGAAGCCTACTAAACTAAATTCTAATTTTTTCAATTTTTTTTGAAAACTCATAGGTGTTAAACCCACTCATTCCTAAAAAATGTATGAAATGTATCTGAAATGGAAATTAGGTTGTTTCAACCATTTATCGTTATAAATGGGACTCTAAGGAAAGCTACTAAACTAAATTCCTATTTTCTTCAAAAATTTGGAAAACTCACAGGTGTTAAACCCACTGATTCCTAAAAAATGGATGAAATGTGTCTGAATAGAAATTAGGTTGTTTCGACCATTTATCATTATAAAGGGGACTCTAAGGGAGCCTACTAAACTAAATTCCAATTTTTTTCAAAAAAATTTGAAAACTCAGAGGACTGATTCCTAAAAAGGGATGAAATGTAGAAATAGAAACTAGGTTGTTTCAACCATTTATCATTATAAAGCGGACTCTAAGGAAGCCTACTAAACTAAATTCCATTTTTTCCAAAATTTTCAAAAACTCATAGGTGTTAAACCCACTGATTCCTAAAAAAAGGGATTAAATCAGTCTGAAATAGAAAATAGGTTGTTTTTACTCTAAGGAAACCTACTAAACTAAATTCCTTTTTTTTCAAATTTTTCGAAAACTCATAGGTATAAACCCACCGATTCGTAAAAGAGGGATGAAATGTGTCTCAAATAGAAACAAGGTTGTTTCAGCCATTTATCGTTATAAAGGGGGACTCTCAGGAAGCCTACTAAACTAAATTCCTATTTTTTCAAATTTTTTGAAAACTCATAGGTTTAAACCCACTGATTCCTAAAAAATGGATGAAATGTGTTAGAAATAGAAACTAGGTTGTTTCAACCATTTATCATTATAAAGGGGACTCTAAGGAAGCCTACTAAACTAAATTCCAATTTTTTTCAAAAAAATTTGAAAACTCGTAGGACTGATTCCTAAAAAAGGGATGAAATGTGTCTGAAATAGAAACTAGGTTATTTCAAAAATTAATCGTTATAAAGGGGACTTTAAGGAAGCCTACTAAACTAAATTCTTATTATTTTAAATTTTTTGAAAACTCATAGGTGTTAAACCCACTGATTCCTAAAAAATGGATGAAATGTGTCTGAAATAGAAACTAGGTTGTTTCAACCATTTATCGTTATAAAGGGGACTCTAAGGAAGCTTACTAAACTAAATTCCTATTTTTTCAAATTTTTTGAAAACTCAGGTGTTAAACCCACTGATTCCTAAAAAAGGGATGAAATGTGTCTGAAATAGAAACTAGGTTGTTTCAACCATAAATCGTTATAAAGGGGACTCTAAGGAAGCCTACTAAACTAAATTCCAATTTTTTCAAATTTTTTTGAAAACTCATGTGTTAAACCCACTCATTCCTAAAAAAGGTATGAAATGTGTCTGAAATAGAAACTAGGTTGTTTCAACCATTTATTGTTATAAATGGGACTCTAAGGAAAACTACTAAACTAAATTCGTATTTTTTCAAAAATTTGGAAAACTCACAAGTGTTAATCCCACTGATTCCTAAAAAATGGATGAAATGTGTCTGAAATAGAAATTAGGTTGTTTCAACCATTTATCATTATAAAGGGGACTCTAAGGGAGCCTACTAAACTAAATTCTAATTTTTTCAAAAATTTTTGAAAACTCATAGGACTGATTACTAAAAAAGGGATGAAATGTGTCTGAAATAGAAATTAGGTTGTTTCAACCATTTATCATTATAAAGGGGACTCTAAGGAAGCATACTAAACTAAATTCCATTTTTTTCAAAATTTTCAAAAACTCATAGGTGTTAAACCCACTGATTCCTAAAAAAAGGGATTAAATCAGTCTGAAATAGAAAATAGGTTGTTTCAACCATTTATCATTATATAGGGAACTCTAAGGAAGCCTACTAAACTAAATTCCTTTTTTTTTCAAATTTTTCGAAAACTCATAGGTATAAACCCACCGATTCCTAAAAAAAGGATTAAACATTGTTTGCAAATTTTAAGAAATGTACTTTTGCACAGATAATGTGGTTTTTCTAGGCTTTGTTGTGAGTGCAGATGGAATCAAAGTAGATGAAGAGAAGGTGAAAGCGATCAAGGAATGGCCAAGTCCTAAGACAGTAGGGAAAGTCCGAAGCTTTCATGACCTTGCTGGTTTCTACAGACGTTTTGTGAAGGATTTCAGCACTTTAGCAGCTCCCTTAACCGAACTCATCAAGAAAGATGTGGGATTCAGATGGGAGAAAGCTCAGGAGACATCATTCCAATGCCTAAAAGAGAAGCTTATTCATGCTCCTGTTTTATCATTACCTGATTTTGTAAAGACTTTTGAGATTGAATGCTATGCTTCTGGTGTAGGAATTGGAGCTGTTTTGATGCAAGACAAGAAGCCAATAGCGTTCTTCAGTGAGAAAGCTTGGAGGAGCGACTCTCAATTATCCAACGTATGATAAGGAGCTGTACGCCTTGATTAGAGCTCTCCAAACATGGCAACACTACCTCTGGCCAAAAGAATTCGTCATTCACACAGACCATGAGTCTTTAAAACACTTAAAAGGTCAGCAAAAACTCAACAAAAGACATGCGAGATGGGTTGAGTTCATAGAAACATTCTCATATGTCATCAAGTACAAAAAAGGTAAGGATAATGTTGTAGCCAACACATTATCCAGGAGGTACACTCTTCTCTCTACTCTTGATGCTAGACATTTGGGTTTCGAACAGATTAAAGAACTCTATCCTACTGATTCTGATTTTCAAGAAATCTATAGATCTTGTGAAAAACTTGCCTCTGATCATTATTTTAGACAAGATGGATTTCTCTTTTATAAAAACAGATTGTGTGTTCCTAATTGTTCTCTCCGAGACTTGTTTACTAGGGAAGTACACTGAGGAGCTTTGATGGGACATTTTGGCATTGCTAAAACTCTAGAAATGATGAAAGCTCATTTCCATTGGCCACACATGAAACTTCATGTTGAAAGTATCTGTAACAGGTGTACTGTTTGTAAACATGCCAAATCTAAGGTTCAGCCTCACGGTTTGTATACACCTCTCCCTATTCCTACTCATTCTTGGAATGACATTTCTATGGATTTTGTGATGGGCTTGCCTAGGATTAGGACAGGGAAAGATTCTATATTTGTTGTGATAGGTTCTAAAAAATGGCGCATTTCATTGCTTGTAATAAGACTGATGATGCATTGCATGTGTCTAACTTGTTCTGTAAAGATATTGTGCATTTGCATGGCATGCCTAAGTCTACTGTGTCTGATAGAGATACTAAGTTCCTTAGCTACTTTTGGAAAACTTTGTGGTCTAAGCTAGGAACTAAGCTTCTGTTTTCTACTACTTGTCATCCACAGACTGATGGTCAGACTGAAGTAGTTAATAGGACTCTTGGTACTCTCTTGCGTGCTTTGATTAAGAAAAATCTTAAGATTAAGAAGTGGGAACATTGTTTGACACACTCCTCCTAAGATCGTCACTCTGAACGTGTTCGGGATAAGCTTTGCAACCACGAAATCCAGGGATTTTGAGATTCAAAAGGATAGAGATCGAATGGTCACACAAAGGATGCGGAAAGACCTTTGATTTACCTCTGCTCTCTCTTCGGATATGACGCACCAAAGGGAAGAACATGATTCCTTGTGGATATTACACACCAACAAGAGATGATCTAACTTAAAGGTTTTAGAATAAAAAGATAGATAGTTTTACAATGAGGGAAACAAAGAACTTAAATAGAAAAGATAAGTCTACATGCAGACTGTCTAGAAAATAACAACATTAATTCTAAGTTGAAAATTGACCCTTGCACTTCCATTTTCGTCACTTCTCTTGACCAGAAAATTAGAAACTTGTTTTGGGCTCTTCTTGGGCCTCTAATGTGCATAAAATGGCATGGCCTTCATATCTGTTCCATTGAGTCGAAATTTGGGGTCTTGATCAACAAATGGATGATGTGAAGGTGATTCATAAGCCTCATTAAAAACCTTCCTTGGAAAACCCATTGGGACAAAACCAAAGGTAAGGGAAAAAGAGTGCAAATGAATGACTTGTCCATTTGTTGATATTCTTTGAACGTGGATCAAAAACCAGAGAGGTTTAGGATAATGTCTTTTTCGGTTTGGCTCAATCTTCACTCCACAACGAGCTGCTTCCTCAGCTACAAGCACGTTTCCATCAGGTTCAAGCTCAGGTTCAAGCTCCATTCTTTTCGTGCTGATCATGATCATATCATCCCCTCCCTCTGGAAAAGGATTTGACCTCAAAATCCATTTTATCTGCAAGAGAATAGATCAAGTTAATACAAATGTAATCTAAAAGGGTTAGAGAGATACCTCCATTTTGGTTTTGGCTTGGTTTTGGCATGTATGTTGCGTCTGGTGGCTCCTCTTTCATCATCATGAAAGAACTGACGTCTTGGTGTTTATTCTGGTCCAGATCAGGTGGCTTGAATCGTTTGTTTTCCTCCCTCTTTTCAGTTCTTCTTGTGTGCTTCACGGCAGCTCCAAATCCTGCAATTGGCTCTTTTGACAAAGACAAGCGCATTATATCTGTGTAATCAAGGATAAAAGATTTTTTTTATGAATTTCAATCACTTTTTCATAAATCAGAATGTGATTAGAACACCAAAAGTCTTTAACAAGCAATGTTTTATCAGAAAGAGAATTATCCTTTGCAAACTTAGAAAAGCTTTGTTCAAAAACATGATCTTTGAAATTTGGTTTGCAAGGTTCATTAAAATCATAGAAAACTTTTTGTTCAATCTTAGTCAAAATTTTAACCATTTCAGACTCTGCCTTAATTCTAATAAACTCAAATGTGTTGTTAAACAAAGAAACTCCCAAAGAAGAATCAAATTCACGAATTTTGTAAAAATTAAAGTTTGAAACAAAAAATTCTTTCTCAGTTTCTAAACCAAAACATTTTTCAGCTTGAGCAGAAACAAACATAAATAAATTAGGCTCTGTCCTAACCAGATCAAATTTCTTACAGTACTTTCTTGTGTTCTCTTTAGAAAATGGCTTAGGGACTGGTTCTGACACAAGGTTGGTTGGCTGCTCCAAATCAGCAATCAATGGCAAGCTCTTTTCTGCTTTTTCTGATGATTCTTCTTCTTTTTGTACACTGCTGCACATATGAGGTTGTATGGGTGCCTCTGATTTTATTTTCTCAAGCAACATGGGGTGTATTGTATGTGTAGCTTGTTTTTGGTCCATTGCACGTTTTTCTGCAGGTGGCTCTTCACCTTTGGACGTCTGAGCTTTTGTTTGAACAACGGATTGTTCTAGTTTTGCTGTTGGCTTGCACAATGCTCCTTGGCTGAGAACTTTTTTCTTCTCCATGGCTTTTGAAAGGCTCTTCTTCTGGTCTAAACAATAGATAGGTGTGTGCTTCTGGTTTGGTTGAAAGTCTGCTTGTTGAAGCACGTTTTTCTGGCTTTTTGGTGGCACTAGTTGTCTTGTCTTCTTGGTGTATGGTTTTTAGAATCTTCGAGTATACTTTATTCTGGTTTCTTCTGAGTGCACTGTCGAAACAAACACTCTGATCATTACCCATTTCAGTTTTTCCCAACTGATGATGGTTCTTTCTGGATAATTCAACCACTTGCGTTTTTCATGCCTCCACCATGAATATGCATCTCCAGCGAGCTGTTTGAAAAGTCATAAAATTTTCGCAGATCTGAGCATTGAATTCGACCACAAATTCACTTATATACAGATATAGAAGTCTAGCAATTTAAAACAATGGATCTAATCACAGAAGATGAAAAGACAAAAAAAAATAAATTGCAGAATATAGCAGATCTACTACTTGTGGAATATAAAACGAAAATCAAAAGAAAAGAACACTTAACTTCAGAGTGGTGCTCTGATACCACTTGACACACTCCTCCTAAGATCGTCCCTCTGAACGTGTTCGGGATAAACTTTGCAACCACGAAATCCAGGGATTTCAAGATTCAAAGGATGGGGATCGAATGGTTACACAAAAGATGCGGAAAGACCTTTGATTTACCTCTACTCTCTCTTCGGATATGACGCACCAAAGGGAAGAATAGGATTTCTTGTGGATATTACACACCAATAAGAGATGATCTAACTTAAAGGTTTTAGAATAAAAAGATAGATAGTTTTACAATGAAGGAAACAAATAACTTAAATAGAAAAGACAAGTCTACATCCAGACTGTCTAAAAAATAACAACATTAATTCTAAGTTGAAAATTGACCATTGCACTTCCATTTTCGTCACTTCTCTTGGCCAGAAAATTAGACACTTGTTTTGGGCTCTTCTTGGGCCTCTAATGTGCATAAAATGGCATGGCCTTCATATCTGTTCCATTGGGTCGAAATTTGGGGTCTTGATCAACAAATGGATGATGTGAAGGTGATTCATAAGCCTCATTAAAAACCTTCATTGGAAAACCCATTGGGACAAAACCAAAGGTAAGGAAAAAAGAGTGCAAATGAATCACTTGTCCATTTGTTGATACTCTTTGAACGTGGATCAAAAACCAGGAAGGTTTAGGATCATGTCTTCTTCGGTTTGGCTCAATCTTCACTCCACAACGAGCTGCTTCCTCAGGTAGAAGCTCCTCCTCAGCTACTACAAGCACGTTTCCATCAGGTTCAAGCTCAGGTTCAAACTCAGGTTCAAGCTGCATTCTTTTCGTGCTGATCATTATCATATCATTGTTTGCCTCACATAGAGTTTGCATATAATCATGCTATTCATTCTGCATCTAAGTACTCTCCTTTCCAAATTATCTATGGCTTTAATCCTCTGTCTCCTTTGGATCTAATTCCTTTACCTTTGAGTGAAAGATCTAGTGTAGATGGACAAAAAAAGGCAGAAATGGTTAAACAGATTCACGAGAAGGCTAGACAGAATTTGGAAGAAAAGACTAAGCTCTATGAGAAGCAGGCTAACAAAGGAAAGCGTAAGATAATCTTTGAAGTTTGAGACCAAGTTTGGGTGCATCTAAGGAAGGAACGGTTTCCAGAAGAGAGAAAATCCAAACTGATGCCTAGGATTGATGGTCCATTCACGATCACAAGGACAATCAATGACAATGCCTATCAAGTGGATCTCCAAGGTAAGTATAATGTGAGTTCTAGTTTTAATGTTTCTCATCTCTCTCCTTTCATTGCAGATGAAACAGATTTGAGGACAAATCCTTTTCAAGAGGGAGGGGATGATATGAGCATGGCCAAGGATAAGGAACTAGAACCTGAGCTTGTACCCGAGCTTGAACCTGAGGATGCTCTAGCTATACCAAGTGGACCAATGATGCGTGATAGGACCAGGAAACTCAAAGAGACTATCAATTCTCTACTCACACACTTAGAGAATCCAGCAGGAGAAAGAGATGCTTGTCAAACCTCTCTGGTTTTGATTCAAGCTAATTGATTTCAACAAATGGGTAGGGTGAGCTATTATACTATTTTTTCCTTGACAAGTTTTGTCCCACTGGATTTTCTTGTCAAGGTTTTTAATGAGGTAGTTGTTCATCTCACTAACCCCATTTGTTGAACCGAAGATCACGTCCAGAAGCTTCACTTCCAACGGCTACTTCTTTTTATTTTAACCTATGATATTTTTAAGCTTATGCTTATGTTTTTATGTGTATTTATGTCTTTAAAAACATGTACTAGGGTTTCTCTTTGAGTTCCCTATTTAAACCCTTGTAAACCCTCAGTTTATTTTATCTAGCTTTTTATTCTCAAACTCTTTCTAAGAACTAGATCAAAATAGGTAAATCAGAGGAGTTTAATTCCCTTTGTGTGACCTCTCGATCCACTGGTGAATCTAAGGAGTTCTGCAGCCTTAGTGTGACCAAAACAATCCATTGTTACTTAAATCCATTCGTTCTAACTTCTCCATCTACGAATTCTTCTCTACTTGCTTCTAATGTGACGATTTTGGAGGAAAGTTCTTATTAGCTTCTTATCCTTGTAAAAAGAATAAGTGTTCTTGTACCCATCGTGCATAGCTCTCCTATCAAACTCCCAAGGCTCCCAAGTAACAGATGACAAGCATCCATTGGAATAACATCGTAGAGTATCTTATCTTCATAGTTCTTTCCAATAGAAAATGAAACCAGAACTTGTTTTGATACCTGCAGTTTGCTGTCATTCAACCACTTCAGCTTGTATGGCTGCTTATGCTTTGTCGTAGGTAAACTCAGCTTTTCCACTAGAGTACTAGACGCCACATTTGCAAAACTCCCACTGTCAATTATCAGATTGCAAACCTTCCCTTGAACTGTGCAACGAGACTGGAATATATTCTCTCATTGTGCTTCTTCTATAATAGGAACTGAATACAAATCCCTTTGAATCACCAATAATTCTCCATGATCAGGTTGTTCAACGACCTCTTCCTCTTCATCTTGAACTTTTTGATCTACTACTGCCAAATCAAGAGATTCATGCTTCATCTCTTCTTCAATCTCCTGAATTTCTTGAATTGTCACCTAAAGCACTTCTTCTTCATATTAAGGTCTGTAGGTGTTGTTGTAGCATTTGAATCCACCTTCTTACTGCTGCTGCTAGCTTCACCCTTAACAGCCACCTTTGGAATAAAAGAAGAACCAGAATTGTATGATCTGGTGTATGGTTTCTTTCTCGTCTTAATCTGCTTCTCCACCTTGATAGCAAGCTTCTTAACATCATCAAGAGTCCAGAAATGTTGCAGCTCCATCTTACATGCAATCTCTTCATTCAAACCATGCACAAATCGCACAATGGTTCTTTCTGGTGGCTCTTGAACATCACACATTAACTGCAGAAGATCAAACTCCCTTGTATACTCTTCAACAGTATGCTTCTCTTGCTGCAAGTGTGTAAGTTTTAGGTACAGATCTTGCTTGTAATCATCAGGTAAGAATCTCCTCTTCATAAGCCTCTTTAGTTTCTCCCAAGACCTGATACGAGTCTTGCCTTCTCTAACACGCTGAGACTTAAGAGTATCCCACCAAAGGCTAGCATAACCTTTAAACCTCAAGGTAGCCACCTTAAACTTCTTCTCATCGTCATATGTATTATATTCAAACGCGCTCTCCATAGATCTCAACCAATCAAGAAAGTCATCTGGATTCATATTACCTTCAAAATCAGGGAAATTCACTTTGAAGCCTTCTTCACGACGATGATGCTGCTGCTGCGGGCGGTTGTCTCTTCTCCTTCTCCCACGTTCCATCTGAATACCATCATCATAATCAGAACCATGAGAAGAACCTCCACCTCCATCAGAAGATGAAATATCTTCTACAACCCTTCGTCTCCTTGGCTGCTCTTGCATATTCACGCCGTTGAAGGCCTGAACCATCTCCCGCATCTGCTGCCTTAAATCCACCATCTCTCTGCCAATACGCTCAGCGTATGCTTGGTCAAGAGTCAATCCTCTAGGAGCATCCATGATAACAATATAAACAGAGAATAAATGATAAGCTTTCACTCAAGCAACCTGGGTCGCTCTGATACCACTTTGATGCGTGTAGCAGGAAGCGTTAGGAGTGAAATAAGATGAGACTGTAACAGGACAGCTTTGACACATAATTAACGTGTGTTTTGGGCTGCGAAGGTTCCTGAAACCAGTCTGAACACAAGACGAACGTAACCGGATAGATAGGAAGATACGGGATGACCACAACTCGTAAAGCCGAAGCACTAGAGCTGATAAAGAAACCCGCTGAGCTAGCACCACACCTAGATAAAGTTGCCACCAGCAAGTGATAAAGATGCCCAAAACCACCACCAATGACTCTTCCAGAAATCAAAGGATAAAGGTAAAAGATCTAAAGAGATCCAAGGGGTCACAAAGACACTCCAATTTTTTAAACTCGTTTTCTGATTTTTATTGATCAATATGAGCCTCAATATATAGAGGAAATACAATAAAAACGTTCATAAAAGCTACTCTACATGCAGAAGACATAGAAGAAATAAATTCAAACTCTAATCTGCATGAAGGAGAGAGAAATATACTGAAATAAATGTTGTGTTGACTGTGGACGAAAATAACTCTTCATGTGTTGTTTTTGGTACCTTATCAGCAGACAATTGGCAGAGCAATGGCAGATAAATATCCAGCAGACAATTGGCAGAGCAATGGCAGACCAATAGCAAACTGATGGTTATTGAACCATAAACAACAATGTGACAGCCAACCCATTTTGCTTCTCTTTTCCTTGGGTTGCTTCCTTGACTTGCACATCTGCTCCCGCATCAGCATTCATCTGCATTTCCAAGTTGTAATCTTCACAAACAATGCGGAGAAATTCCTCATACTTGATTTGTTCTTCATCCGCAAACAACTTGCTTTCTTTACTTAAATCAACGTCGAAATCCTAACCCATTTTTACCTTCCATTGTCCAAAATCAGTACACAAATGCAACATTATCTAAAAAAAGAGAATGTTTATTAGTAGGTTAACTGCATAATTTTTTAATAATGCACCTATTGATAACTCTATTTTATAAAGGGATTTAATAGGTTTTTATAATTTTGCCCCGAATAAAAACAATTTTTGAATCCGCCACTTATTATTTCTACAATTTTCCATACAAATGTACCCCACTTGATATTAAATTCAGAAAACGTATTGTTTTGACAAATCAATACAACCATAAAAACATCTAAAATCAAAGTCCACCGTAATACAACACATTGGGAAAAGGGAGTGGATAATATAACGAGTAAAATAGTCTCATTATGCAAAAGTTCGGCTATTGTCTATTTAATTTTATTTAGTACTCAGAAGATTGGTAATGAACCAATGAAACAATCGCATAAACGTTTGTGGCCAATATAATAATAACTTGTACATCCAATATGATTTATTGATCCAAATAGATCGTATTATTTTTATGAAAAAACAAGGTTTCAATAATTTGCGTCGAACTACAGCCACCGTTGCACTTTTGTCTCAAGTTTATTCATGTCCTCCTCTTTTTCTATAAATTACGTCTAACCATCCGAAGAGGAACAATGTATGATCTAAATTAATCGATAAAAGGAAGATTCCAAAATCTTTTTTTAGGATCTTAAAAATTAGAAAATGTACAAAAATAGACAGAAATAAGTAGTGACCGATGGATGTGAATATCTAAATCAATATTAGTAAAACTATACTTAACCTTCTAAGAAAATTCTATTATAAGTTCCCCTAATCGTTCCCGCCATCTTAAACAGATATAAATCCCAACGCAGAAGAAGGACCACAAAAAAAAAAAAAAACTGTAAAACAATAAACAAAAACAAGAAAAAACGAAAAGCATGCAGTTGTTTTTCGTTTTTTGTTGAAACAAAAAGAAAAAGAACTTCACAAAAAGAGAAAACAAAAAAATATTCAGTTTCCCTTTCTTTCTGTTCTCACTTCTTATATAAAGAGTTGCATTTTAATTACAAATATCAATTTTGAAAATATGGGTAATTATGGGGATAAAGGAAGAGAGAAGGTTGTGATTAGGGCCATATTGTTCGGTCTCTATGGAATCATAAGCATTGTATGTGTGAATGCTACTAACATAAACTACAAAGAAGCCCTAACCAAATCCCTCATCTTCTTGGAGGCTCAAAGATCAGGCAAACTCCCTCCTAACAATAGGGTTCCATGGAGAGGTGATTCTGCTCTTGACGATGGCAAACTCGCAAATGTAAGTTTGTGTTATATTTTACCATCTTAACCAAGTTTTGTTTATTCAGATATTAGATTTCTATTGAATAGAAACAGCTTATAATTATAAGATAACTATATGTCTAGGTCGATTTGGCGGGAGGGTACTATGACGCAGGAGACAATGTGAAGTATGGTCTTCCAATGGCCTTCACGATCACAACACTGGCTTGGTCCACCATTTCCTACGAGAAAGAACTCCGAGCCGCGGGAGAGCTCGAAAACGCTCGTGCCGCTATCTGTTGGGGCACGGATTATTTCCTCAAATGTGCTTCTCGCAGGAACCGCCTCTATGTTCAGGTAAGAATTGTATTTAAGCTAATTTTTGACATTTTTAAATTAGTTTTTTTTTCTTTATAAAGTTTTATTTTAAGAGATCCAAAACCTTGTTCTTACATGAATGAAGAATCCACTCTTTACATCATGCATAGAAAGATGAGCGTGCTCATTTTATTAATTAAAATGGTTGTGACTTTGAATATGATAAAATAGGTTGGTGATCCAAACGCGGATCACCAGTGTTGGGCAAGGCCCGAGAATATGCAAACACCAAGGACGGTTTTGCAGATAAGCGACCAAGATCCCGGCACCGAGATTGCTGCTGAGACCGCTGCCGCATTAGCTGCTTCCTCGATCGCTTTACGCCATGTTGACCACAAATATTCCCGCCGGCTTCTCAACAAAGCTAAATTGGTATGCTTATTAATTTCTTTTATATACGTAGGTATTGGTTTTATTAGTAGAGGAACTAAAGATTTGTTCAATATTTCAAATTCAGCTTTTCAAGCTAGCCAAGAGCCACAAGGGTACATACGATGGAGAATGCCCCTTCTATTGTTCTTGCTCCGGTTACAACGTAAATCTCATCTCTAACTTGCAAATCATTTTTTTTGTTTGCCTTTGTTCATATTGTAATTGATAATAAAAATGTGAAGGACGAGTTGATATGGGCGGCAACATGGCTATACAAGGCAACGAGGAAGGAGGTGTACCTTAGCTACCTCAAATTCGAAGCCATAAGTGCTTACGTCGCAGAGTTCAGCTGGGATCTAAAGTACGCCGGAGCGCAAATCCTCATCGTCAAGGTATATATATATATATCCAAAGTTATACAGCTTTTTCTTTTTGGTCGAAACCAATCTATGAATAAATATATATTTGTATTTATGTAAATGCAGATGATCTTCGAAGGTATTAAAGGACTTGACATATACAAACAACAAGCCGATAGTTTTGTCTGCTCTAATCTCCCCGATAGTCCTTACCACCAAGTCTTCACTACCCCAGGTCCTCCCTCCAGGCAATTAACATATTTACACATTTATAAAAATACGTTCTGATTCACAATGTGATCTTCTTGATCATAATAACTAGGTGGTATGATTCATTTGAGGGATGGAGCCAACACTCAATATGTTACCGCCACCGCCTTCTTGTTCTCGGCCTACGCTGATCTTCTACAGAAACACAGCCAAAAGATCACTTGCGGAAGCAAACAATTCGATTCAACACACCTCATGGCTTTCGCCAAGAAACAAGTAATTATCTTTACTCTTTCATTACTTTTCCTCTTTATTCCTCAATAATATTATAAATCATATTATATATCTAACCAGAGAAAAAGACCACTAAATATAATAAAACCCATATAAATTAATAATGTCGGGATTATGATATTTTATTAATTTATAAAGGTATTATTAGGTTGATAAAGCAATTCCTGAACCCGAAAAATTTATTGATTTATCGATTTATTAATTTATTGAGTATTAATTTATAGAGATTATACCGTATTATGAATCTAGCACAAGTAAAAAAAAAAAGAAATTGAAGAAGCAACCCTATTTGGGGAATTGAAGATTCAAATGTTTTTTACATATGAAGTGATACCTAATTTGTGTATATATATATATATATATATATATTATGCAAGGAAACAACATGTAGTTCGCATGCAAAGATAGAAAATGGCCTGAAGTTAACCCTGACGATAAGTTTTCTCTATTTTATGCACGTTTCAGATTGACTACATACTAGGGCATAACCCAAAAGGAAGATCGTACATGGTTGGGTTCGGACCAAACCCGCCAAACCAAGCCCATCACAGAGGAGCCTCAGTGCCGATGTCTGAAGCCAACGCGCCGCTAAGCTGCCCATTGAGCTTCGTGAAATGGTACAACAAGAACCAGCCTAACGCTAACGAGCTCACCGGAGCCATCTTGGGAGGACCCGACCGTCAAGACAACTTCCAGGATCTCCGGTGGACCTCCGTTTACACGGAGCCTTGCACTTACATAAACTCTATCGCCGTTGGTGTTCTCGCCAAGCTCGCTGCCACGGCTTAGAGCCATATATACCACATTTGAGAGCACTTTGATGAAAAGTATTATTCTAGGGGTTCCTTAACCTACTATATTTGCATACACGTGGGTATGCAATGTGACTCTATTTTCCTTTTATTTTGCCTTTGTAGGTAGCTTTTTGGAATTGTATTTTCTCCAAAGTATAAAAATTACATGGGTATAATAATAAGCCCTAATGATTTGAACAATAATTAAGTGAAATTAATGAATAGCCGGAATAATAAACTCATCCGTTTCACGTAGATTGTTATTACTAAACTCTATTTTTGTTTTATGTAGAGAATGATGTTAATTTTTGTTAATTTCTATGTAATTTGCATAATATTTTTCAAATATGTTTATAAAAAATTATTGTTGTTCAGTTTTAACATGTTCTATAGTAAAGTAATAAATGAATTAAAATATTATATTTTCTATTCTGAAATATATAATCGATATATATGAAATTTGTTAAAACATCAATAAAAACTAAAGTCTGCTCCAGTATGGCTTGAGTTTAGGAATGTTCCATTACAGTTTTTCTCCAGGAAAAGGCTCGAGGAAATTGCTGCAATGGTTGGGAAGCCACTGTTCTTACATCGTACAACTGAGCTTCTGCTTGATTTGGAAGTAGCGAAGGTGTACACGGTCATTGATCCTCGGAAGCCGCTACCAGAAGCAATGAATGCCCGATTCAAAAGGAGAGGTACAACGTTTCCTACTATTTAGCCCAGGGCTGTCCCCACTATGTGCAACTTGCAATCAAATTTATCAATCTGCTAATCACTGCTCATAAAGGTTGTTAATTGTAAAATTCCGCTCAGGTGCAATTAGTAGGCACCCACGTACGACAAAACCTGAGGTAACGCACTTTTTTTACAGATGATATAATGATATTTTATGACGATAAACCTTCTTCGCTAAGAGGAATTACTGAGGTCACGGGGGAAATCAAGGATCTTATTGACCTATCTTTGAATGCGGCCAAAACATTTATTTTTCCTGTGGCAAGAGGGAAGCAGAAGAGGAAGAGAATCAACACTTTGGATTTCAAAAAGGCTCTCTACCGGTATGTTATCTAGGCCTGTCTTTACTACCCCGCCGAATGAGACGAACAAATCACTACCCATTGGTTGAGAAAATCAGGAACAAATTTCAGTCTTGAACATCTAGATTTGTATCCTTTGCTGGTTGCTTTCAACTGATATCTGCGGTGGTATACAACACTATTAGTTTCTGGTGTATTGGGTTCACTCTGCCAATGCGTTGCGTGAAGGATATTGAATCCTTATGCAATATATTCCTTTGGAGTAGAAGCATTGAACATAACAGTCAGGCCAAAGTGAGTTGGCCAAAAGTATGTCTCCCTAAAAACGAAGGTGGACTCGATCTTCGGAGTATCTCGAAATGGAACGAAGTTTTGGATTAAACCATATTTGGTCTATGTTCTCAGCTAAAGACTCTCTTTAGGTTACTTGGGTCTATGGTCACTGATTCATCGAGAAAATAGTTGATGGTACTGGGTTCATTAGATTCCGCTTAAATCCACTAACATTAATATGATTAAGTGTGATCTGGAGAAAAGTTTACCTTGTCATTTCTGGATAGATAACTGATCCGGCCCACTAATCTCTTACATTGTGGATCTCAACATCCTCAACTCATGGGTATCCTATTGCAATACACTGTTTCTAAATACTGGTCACGTACTGGATGGTAGTCTCGACATAGACGTAATCCAGCCATACGTGAGGTTCGCACTTATCTCTTTAACCTCTCTCCTCTCACAGGTGGACCTGATACCTTCCTTTGGACATGAGCCTCTCGTTACTTTGTCAATAAGTTCTCAACAAAGGAGACTTGGAACTGTATTCGTTACTCGCCTCCGCGTGCCCCCTGGTCCAAAGCGGTGTGGTTCTCTGGCGATGTGCCCAAGAAGGCTTTCCCAAGGTGAAACCCAACCTCCTCACCATCTTGTTTTATGTGTGATAGAGCAGTTGAATTCATGGATCACCTTTTAATGAATTGCATGGTCTTCTCCTCAACATGGAAGCTATGCCTTAGGAGATCAAATCAACATGAAATCAATGTACTACCATTTAAAAACTGGTATCAGATGATCACATGGAGCCTTGACTCAGCGCCAACGGTTCCCTCAACAATTTAGAAAACAATTGTCCATGGCATTGTATATTGTCTCTGGCGGGAACAGAACAACTGGCTGCACATCACAGTTTCTCTTTCCCCTAATCAACTATTCAAAAAGCTGGATAAATTGCTTTGTAACATCATTATATCTAACTCCAATCACCAATCGTATAAGGATCTGATGAGCATTTGGTCTAGGAACTAATGAATTTTGCATCTTTTGTAGTTGGAGTAATATATCTTTATAAAACAACACTCCTTTGATTACTATTATATTAACATTTAACCAACACAAAATTAAAAAACTCGGAGATATATAGTATTTTTTAAAATAAATTTGGTAAAAGAAAAGTTTGCAGCCACACATGTTTTTTATATCAGACCCAAAACATCTGAAACGTTATGTAATATTTTGACATAATGTTTGTATCAAAGTCAAAAAGACCGGAAATTTTGACATATTTGTTTTATATCAGAAGCAAAAACAAACGGATAAGAAGGAAAGAACTTATCATGAAAAAGGGAAGTCTTTAAGTGATTAATGTTCTGATTCTCTGGATAAATAGAAGTGTGGAAACCTTCCGGATCATCTAGAGTCTTTTCAACTTCATGTATGAATGGGCATTGAGATGCTGGTTAAAGTTAATCCGGGTTTAGACCTCATAAATGGCCAAAAGTCTAAATTGGATCTGTCTTCAGGTAGAGACATCATGGCATTGGTATGATCTGAGTTGGTCTTGTCCTTGTCGATTCTTGGCACGCTTACTATGGTCTAGTCTTCATTGGTTAAGGCTTGATCTTCATTCAGTCCAACTAGCGTCTCTAGGAAGGCGTTAAACTTTTCTAGGATGAAATGAGTTCCTGATCTGGTCATGGGCAAGTCAGACACAAATGGGATGTCTTGAGCTGGTTCATGTTGGATGTCCTCATCATTCTCTTCCTCTTGAAAAGGTTTTGATCCCAAAACATCTCCATCTCAATCTCCTGCATCAAAACTGTCTAAATCAGAAACATTGAAAGTAGAGGAAATTTTTTAACTCACTTGGTAGCTATAATCTGTATGCATTGTCATTGATCTTCTCCAGCACTTTGAAAGGTCCATCTCCTCTTGGCTTAAGCTTTAAACTCCTCTGGTTGTGGAAACTTACTTGTCTCATGTGTAACCAGATCTTATATAAGACTCGTTGCAGAGACTTATAGAGATGGCATGATGGAAACAATAAGCTGGCTTTAACGCTCTCTCTCTTATTGCTTAGTGGATGGATGTGAAGAGATGGAATAAAACAAGCTGGCTTTGTCATTCTCTCTTGTTGAATCTAGAGATGATAAGGCTGATGGATCGATGGCACCACAAAGATGATGAGAGGATCTGTAACACCTCCGATCCGATCTAAGAACCAGACAGCTCGAGAATGCTACAACCCTGACGAATAGGACGGACGGTCAAACGAAAATCCTTGGAACAAATTTGAGGTTCCAATCCATCCATCCGTCTTACTGTCCCTCTTAACTCAGGCCTAAGGCTTGCCAACCCGTTCCAGAGAGAAGAGTTATGTTAGCTCGGACCAAGCTAATATCATTAGCCACTCGTGGCTTTAAGAAAAACTATTTCTTTATTTATACTTAGTATACTACATTATCAAAACGTTAACAAAAATAATATAACTTTGGGTACCCGAGTCAAATTCATACATACATACTAAACATTATTCCAATTTGCAAAAGCAGCATAAACTACATTGATGGCCTAACGTCCGATGTTCCCTCTAAGGCTCTCCCGACTATTGGTTACCTGCAAGAAAGATGAGGGGTGAGTAATCTAGCATTACTCAGTGAGTCTGGCTCTCCTAACATGCATACTAATTTCCAACCAAACCCAAAATAACAATCAGAACTCAGCAATCAATCAAGACAACAATCAAATCCAAGGCATCTCTCTCAAGATGTGATCAATCACAGAACATTCAACAAGAACCAACAATCAGGACCAGACACTCCCTAGGACAAGTAATCAAAGAATTGATTACACAACAGGGACCACCAAGTCTATATGCAATGCAATACAGATTCCACATCATCATCAAGGCCTTGCGGTCCCGTCATCCATTCTCGGGCAACCCGTGGAATTGTAGCCACAAAGGCACATAATATCCTAGTTCCCACATTGAACTCATACACCGTTGTGTATGCACGGCCAAGGGAGCTACCCCAGTACCCTCCGTCCTTGCATGATTATCGCATAGCACCCAAAGATACTGTTAACCATGATCCATCTGGGAATGTCGAACCGCCTCACAATATTAGGTTATTAAATATGCATGCATCTAAGGATAACATGGATAATAACCCTACCACATTCACATTTCACACATGGTCTCAAAATTAGTTATGCTCAACCAAGACATAAGCTAGAGACTCCATACACACATCATCCCAATCACTAATCACAAGCTCAACCATGCAATCCAAAATGCAATCCACTTTAACAAATATTCAATATAATTCAATTCGCCAAGCAATATACTTCAATGAATATTATCACCCAAACAACTCAACATGCGAATCCATCATGCTTATACTTAGTCAATTTCACAGAATTTACTAAGAACCTCAAGCAAGATTTCTACAGCAACATACGAGCATCACATGCATGGGTATCCGTATAAACGAATCATCACAAGCTCGATATCCCTCCTTCATATCATCCATTAGCACAATCATACCCACATCACCGAAACCTACTTTCCTTTACCGGTTAAACATGAATAGCCATTTCTATAGGTTTTCCTTAGTAAAAATCAGCAACTAATGCACAAATGTTTTAGAATGAACCTAAACGGGTATGAAGCATAACAACAAACAATCAATCGTGTGTTCGACTCATCAACACATGGCAAGCATCATCGCACTCAAAACTTTTTATTTGGTGGACTAGATTCCCAATGTGAACGGATCTCTCTTTTCGAATGACTCGATCAACCTGAGCCGTGATTTCTACCCTTGATTACCCACAGAACGTATCTGGGTAAAGAATTATTCTAGACTCGGGTCTGGGTAGTATTATTGGCAGCATTTGGGTAAGATTTTCGAAAAATGAGCTAAATCTCAAAGGGTGGGTTGATATATATAGCCCTAACCACAAAAATCTCGTTTTCAACAAAATCTGCTAAATATAGACCATGCTACCGCAAGACTGACACCTAGCAGTTCAGATCTGCGCCCCCAATCAACTCCGATGCGCTTTCTGCGCATGCAGACGCATGCAGGACACATGGCAGACTGAACCTGCTACCCTATCTCTGGCCAGACGCTTTATGCGCAAGTAGACGCATGCAAGACACATGGCATATGCTCTCTGTGACCCAGCCAATGCCCAGCGTGACCTGTACGCGCCCTGCTCGTGGTGGAGAAAAGTTTCCCGCGTCCAGACTGATTCTTCTCGACCCGTGGGTAAGAATTCTCAACCCATCGAACTTTTCTCGACCAAGATTAATAATTCCTCGACCTAGATTAATAATTTCTCGACCCAAATTAAAAATCTTTCGACCAAGTTAAAAGGCATTGGTTCCTCTGACCGTCCTTATGGATAATCACCAAGGTCACTACAACGCGGGTCGATGCGACCACAACTTCTGACCCAACTTAACGTTTCAAAGGAAACTCCACTTAGGCTCACTCCTCTTTGAATCCAGATGGTTCCCCTTGATCCAAGCCTAATAATTTACACTAAATGATCCCAACGTCCTTTGTTGACTTTGGTTGGATCGCGGCTCGCTCGTACCATTCCATTGGCCAAGTACCTTGATCCAACTCTGAATTTCTCTGATCCAATTAAGATTTTCCTCGACTATAACTTCTTTATAAGTCTCCTCGAGTCATTCCAACTCTCACGACTTGATTTCGTAAACTTTCCAAGGTTGGCTCCCCGGGCCCTCCTTAACTCTTATCAGGGTCATTACATTCTCTCCCCCTTAATAGAATTTGTCCTGAATTCTCTAAGACTCAGAGGGTCCTCCTCGATCCTTCTTGAATCTAATTCGATCCATAACCACCAACTCTTGATCCCTTTTCCTTTACTCAACTTGCTTCTTTTCCTTTGGTGAATCGTATCCGTCTTGGCCAGCTTCCAACTACCTCGGCCAACTGATATTCTTTCAAGGCAACAGAGTATTCATTGACCATTTCATTTCTCACTGAAACCTTTGACCCTTTTGGAGGCACCTCTCCACTTCTTCGGCGAACTTGTGTTTCTCATGTGTTCGTTTGCCCCCTCTCTTGTTCAATCCATCACATTGATTTTAGTATTCCATGCCTTCCATCATTTTTGGTCATGTCATACTTAGCATTAACTAGTTGGGAAACTCTATGACTAAAATCTTGATCCAATAGATATGTTCCTCTACTAGAAGTCTTCCCTTAGCTTTCATAAGCTTTCCCATGTCTTTTCTCCTTATGCCAAACACTTACAGTTCCGACCACTCCTACGTCTAAATTTCTCAATCCGATCCTTTGCTCTCCGAGTAAGAATGGAATTTTGCTTGATCCATTAATGTTACTTCTAGGCCTACTATCTTCTTAGGTGTTCTTCATAAAATTTATGCATAAGGTTCCATACTTTTTGCACCATATTACATTCTTGACGATTTTGACATCGTTCCCTTGTATACATACTCCCTTGCCCTTTCGTAAAAATGCTTCTACTACATTTGTTCTCATCTTCATTAGTAAATACAATTCTCCAACACCACTTTTACGTCGTCCCAACTGTCTCTCATGGTCTGACTTCATATCCTCTTGAGTTCCTTCGATCTCACTCTTGATCTCTCTGACCAACGAACCTCCATAAGTTTCTCTCATTTGTCCCAGTTGTTCATGACTTGGTCTGTCAATCCTTAATTTGACACTCCCTTCCTTGCCATGTCGGCCGGTCTGTCAACCTTCTAGTTGACCATCCATATCATGATTGCGCCAACTACTTCGTCTACGGTTGTTTCCTTCAATCCTCTTTGTTTCGTTTATCCTTTTTCGTACTTATTACTCCACGTGATTCCCTCTATCAACTCTCTTCTAATCCTTGAACTTTTAACTCAATATTAAAGATCTCCAACTTCACGTTTGCCTCCAAGCTTCCCACTACGCCTCTTCTCTGACCCAACCCAGCCTCTACACTAATCTCTTAGGTCCTCACAATCCTCCTTTGTCCCATGTTCATATTCTTTCTAGACTTCATCTAGGTTCTCACCATCAGGTTTATTTTGTCCCCTTTTGTGTCAACCGTCCTTCCACTAATTAAGGCATGTAGCACTCGTTCTCTTCTCCATACTTCCTTTTTATTGTATCTCCTCATAAATCCACCTCATGATCCTCTCGGTTGCTTACGTATCCTTATCCATGCCAGGTACTCCCCTTATGTATTACGAGCCTATTTTCCGTGTGATCTCCGACTCCTGGTATAATGACTTTCTCGGATTCCTGGTATGATCCATCAGCTGACAATGCCATCCAACCGAGGATATCACAATCCGGGCATAGGAACGGTCGTACCTGAGTATCCATGAGTCCAATTCTCATCTAAGTTGGTCCAAGGCTTGCCAACCTCGAATTAAGTTAGACGGTTGGGTCGTCCTGACAAGACTAGTATCACTTGAAACTTAAGATATACTTAAAATACTTTCATACATAACACTTAGGTTGAAAACACACATTAAAACATTCTTAGTTTCAGCCGTGAGTCTAAGCTCATAACAAGTCATATCCAAACTTAAACACAAAGTTTTACAAAAAGCAAGACAATCTACCGCTGGTTATCCTAAGTCCTTAGTGTGCTTCCCGAGGGTCTACCCGCTAGGTTCACCTGTAAAACAAGTAGAGTCATAAGTAATTTAAGATTACTTAGTGAGTCCGGGTCCCTCTAACAGGCATAAGCAGTTCCAATCCCAAATCCCACATGATAATAATCCCACAAAATCATATGAAACGCGGAAGCATTCAATAACAAAGCAATCACTCAAGGTTAAACAATAGCAATCTACATGCAATGCAATCCGGATTTTACTTTCATCACCAAGGCCTTGCGATTCCGTCGTCCATTCCCGGGCAACCCGCGGAATTGTGTGCATTGTAGCAACAGAGGCACACAATATCCCAGTTCTCCCATTGAACTCATACACCGTCGTGTATGCACGGCCAAGGGAGCTACCCCAGTAACCTCCGTGCTTGCGTAGTTATCACATAGCACCCAAAGGTGCCGTTAACTACGATCCATCCGAGAACGTCGAACCGCCTCTCAACACAATACTATTATATGTGAATATATATAATATAATGCAAATATCAAGACTTATTAACGTAGCCATAAAAATTAACACACAACACAATCACATGTTTCCAACGGACATGCATGCGATCCTTTCAGCCGGATCTACACATGCATGCATTAAGCCAACCTGCATCAGAAAATTAGCATCTCATCACACAATTTACAGGGACTCACTATTTTCTAATCGGAGGTTGACTATGCTGAACACCTCCCACGATCTTGTCCTAAAGCTTGGATGACTCGATCACCTAAAGCTAAGGAAAGAAACTGGCTTTCCACAGAGCTAAACAGATCTGGGTAAGATGGATCTAAGTAAGAACCAAGGGAAATGTTAGATCTTACCGTGAATCTACTCGAAAACCCTTTACCACATACTGAAATCAAGAATTTTCTTTACGAGAAGCGTCTACAACAATTTTGGCATAGCTTGGGTAAGGGAATTTCGGATGGAAAGAAAACTAAGGCTTGGGGTTAGTATTTATAGGAAAAATACCTAGAAATCTCGGCCAAACCTCTTTCTGCCAAGTGGGAATGACAAGTGGCAATCCAGATCGGCCTGCCCAATCTGCACCCAACCTGCGCCCAACTGCTTTTTGTGCTTACCAGCGCATGCAGGACACGTGGCAGTACACTTCTGCCACCCTGTATCGGTTCAGACGCTACCAATCGCATGCAGGACATGCGGCAGAAAGGTTCTGCGATCCTGTCGTCGCCCAGCATTACCCACACGCGTCCAACGCAGTTTCCAGTCGACCCGGGGTTGTATCTTCTCTATCCAAGGGTAGGAATTCTCGACCCACTTAGCTTTTCTCGACCCATATTGGATTTTTCTCGACCAAAACTGAATTTTGCTCGACCCAAACTTAAAATTCCTAGACCAAAAATTGATTTTACTCCTTTCCTAACTTTTCTGAACTTAAAGGCCTTGATCCCCATACTTTAAAAATTTTTGGTTCCTCAATCGTGCTTAGGGATCTTCAGGGTCATTACATTCATCCCTCCTTATTAGAATTCGTCCCGAATTCTGTCATGCTCAGAAGGTCTGGCTTGATCCATGGTTTGGTCTTCGACGAAGAATTCTGGGTAGTCAACCCGGAATTTATTCTCGTCCTCCTAAGTCACTACTAGTCGGTTTTGTCTTCCCCAAAAGACTTGGATTTGCGAAATCTCTCGATTCTTCAACTTCCTAATATGCCTTTCTCCAATTCTAATTGGACCTTCCAGATAAGTCCAGTTGGTCCTTAACTCCTCGAATCTTTCCGGTTCCACCGTGGTTAGATTCGAATTTGCGTTCGAAGCATATACACATGAAATACGGGGTGTAAATTCATGTCTGATGGCAACTTCAACTTATAAGCTACTTTGCCAACTCTCCCAATCACTCGATAGGGTCCAATAAAATGTACTGTTAATTTCCCGATTTTTCCAAACTGGTCTTTACCTTTCGGTGTAACTACCTTGAGAAAGACCATGTCACCAATATCAAAGACCACCTCTCTTCTTCCTTTGTCTGCATATTTCTTTTGCTGATCTTGGGCTTTCTTCATATTCTTTTGAGCAATCCTTATCTTGTCTATAGATTCCTGGACTAGATAGGGCCCATACAACTGTCGCTCTCCCACCTCTGCCCAACACACCAGAGTTCTACACAGCCGACCATACAATGCCTCATAGGGTGACATCCCGATACTTGCACGATAAATGTTGTTGTAGGAGAACTCGGCCAAAGGTAGATATTTCCCAAGTTCCAGCCCAATCTAGGACACACATTCGGAGCATGTCCTCCAATGTTCTTATGGTCCTCTCGGTCTGTCCGTCCATTTCTGGATGAAAAGTCGTGCTCATGTACACTTGGGTACCCAACGCTTGATGAAATGTCTTCCAAAACTCAACCGAAAACCTTGGGTCTCGATAGGAAGCAGTGTTAGCAGGGACTCCATGTAGCTTAACAATCTCGTTCAAGTATAACTCTGCTAACGTCTCCATGCCGTCAGTTAACTTGATTGCCAGGAAATGCGCACTCTTTGACAGTCGGTCGACTACAACCCATATTGCTCTTGGTAATCCTTATATAAAATCCATTGCAACCGCTTCCCATTTCCATTCTGGGATCGGTAGACTCTGAAGTAACCCTCCGGGTACCTGATGCTCCGCCTTGATCAGTTGACAAGTCTGACATTGAGCTACCCATTGAGCCACTGATCTCTTCATACCTGGCCAACGGTAATATCGACGGATGTCCCAGTACATCTTCGTACCCCCTGGATGGATGCTTAGTATCGAATGATGTGCCGTCTTTAGAAGTTCTTCCCGTAATCCTTATCCTTTAGGTACAGTTATTCTACAAAGTAATAATAATGTCCCCTCCGTAGGAACATGATATCTGCTTACGTTCTGATCCTGTTGTCCGCTCAACTCCTCTAGAATCTTTTGAAGGCTTGGGTCCTCCTTTTGTTCCTCCCGAATCCTCTGAAGTAGGAACGCCTGATTTACCGCTTGTAAACCCAAAGGCTCACTTGACTCTCCTTCTAATGCTGCTAACTTTAGTAACTTCAGTTCCTTAGTCAAAGATGCAAGGTCTTTCTCAATGCTCACCTCTGCCGTTTTTCGACTAAGTGTATTTGCCACTACGTTGGCCTTTCCCGGGTGATACATGATCTTTAAGTCGTAGTCTGCTATGAACTCCATCCATCGTCTCTGCCTTAGATTTAAATCTGGTTGGGTGAACAAGTACTTGAGGCTCTTGTGATCCGTGAACACTTGTACCGTCTCTCCATAGAGATATGCACGCCATATTCTGAGTGCAAATACAACCGCGGCCATCTCCAAATCATGTGTGGGATAGTTCTCTTCGTGCTTCCTCAACTGTAGAGATGCGTAGGCAATGACCCTATCATTCTGCATCAAGACACATCCTAGGCCAACTCGTGATGCATCCGTGTATACAGAGTGTAAGGCTGATTGGGTTCAGGTAGTGCTAAAATTGGGGCCAAGGTCAATGCTCCTTTCAACTTGTTGAATGCTCCTTCCATTTTCTCATTCCAATCAAACACTACTCCTTTACTGGTAAGCCGTGTTAAGGGCTTAGCTATTGACGAAAATCCCTTCACAAACTTCCGGTAGTAACCCGCCAATCCTAGGAAACTCCTGGCTTCAGTGACTGAGGTTGGTCGGGGCCAATTTCTAACTACTTGGACCTTCTCAGGATCTGCTGAGACTCTACGTCCTGACACTCGATGTCCTAAGAACCCAATTTATCTCTTCCAAAAAATTACATTTGCTGAACTTCGCAAATAACTTTTGGTTTCTCAACCGATCCAACACCATCTTCAAATGCACCTCATGCCCTCTCTCCATTCGTGAATATACTAGGATATCATCAATGTATATAATCACGAACTTATCTAGGTAGTCTCTGAATACTTTATTCATTAACCTCATGAAAGCAGCCGGTGCATTTGTGAGACCAAACGGCATTACTACGAACTTGTAGTGTCCATACCGGGTCCTAAATGCGGTCTTCATCACGTCATTTTCATGGATAGGAATCTGATGATACCCAATGTCAGATCGATCTTGGAAAACCAACTCGCTCCTTGCAATTGATCCAACAACTCGTCTATCCTGGATAAGGGATATTTGTCTTTGATCATCACATTGTTGATACCACGGTAGTCAATGCACAATCTCATGCTCCCGTCCTTCTTCTTCACAAACAAGATTGGAGCTCCCCACGGCGATGAGCTAGGTTGGATGAAATCCTTTTCCATTAGGTCCTCCAACTGATTCTTCAATTCTGCCAGCTCCGCCGGGGCCATTCGATAAGGAGCTTTGGCTATTGGAGTTGCACTTTGCTCTAGATTGA
Source organism: Pseudoturritis turrita (assembly GCA_900406555.1). Classification (NCBI taxonomy): domain Eukaryota; kingdom Viridiplantae; phylum Streptophyta; class Magnoliopsida; order Brassicales; family Brassicaceae; genus Pseudoturritis; species Pseudoturritis turrita. The sequence continues at coordinate 28,590 of OVBL01000853.1, forward strand.
TCGTGAAAGGGTTGCTCCTGGGTGGAGGCAAACCTTCAAAGGGCTTAATCACACAATCAAGCAATCATGCAATTCACATCAAGTAGTTAGAACCCAAATGTACCTGAAATGGGGCCTTTGGAAGGGCCAGCAGATTTAGGGGTCTTTTCTACCTCTAGGTTATACACACCGCCAGCGGCTTGCCTTTTCACGGGCGGCTCTCCTTCGCGAAGGTTCGGTGTTGACCCGACTACCGTCTTTCCCTTTCCATAAGAAGATGGGTGCTTATTTGGACATGCACTGGCGTAGTGTCCTTGCTGTCCACATGAGAAGCACGTGATGTAAGATGAAACAGAGGGTCCTCTCGAATTAAGTTGGTAGCAATCCTTCCTGACGTGCCCGGTCTTTCCGTACTAATAGCAAAATCGAGTATAACCTCCCGACAGCGGTCTCTTACCACCCTTAGCACTTCTCCCCTTCCCTCTATTGTTCTGCTTTCCTCGCTAGTTAGACTTCCCTCGGTTAGATATTTGGGGAACTGGCTGAGCCTCATTGGTATCATCTTCCAACTTAGTTGGATCCACCGGCATCATATCCTCTTGTTCGTCGATGATTCCCTCTTCCACGTTAACCGCACGCTCTATAAGATGAGACAAACTGGTGAATTCCACAACTTGCAACCGACTCCTCAATTATGGTCTAAGACCTCTTAGGAATCTCCGGATGATAGCCTTCTCAGCGCCTTGTCCGTAACGTACATACCGACGAATTCTTGTGAACTCAGCTTCAAATTTCCTGACGGTTCGATTATCCTGCTTCAACTCCAAGAACTGCACCTCGAGCCTGTCCTTGGCCTCAGATGGGAAGTACTTCTTTTTGAACTTGTCTCTAAACTCTCGCCAAATTGGTTTCGCATCACCGAACTTAGGCTCCACACTTGCCCACCAACTACCCACATCATGTTCCAAGTAGTGTACTGCTACGTCCATCTTGAAATCCTCTGGACACCGTGTTGCAGCAAAGTTCCTCTCCAAACTCTGTAGCCATGCATCTGCTCCGCATGGATCGGTCATACTGGGGAAAGGTCTTGTCCCCATGTTCTTCACCATCATTACCAACTGTAGATAATCAGGTTGAGCCACAGATGCATTTTGGGGGTTCCTTGCAGCTTCTTGCCGATTCATCTGATCTAGCATATCGTAGATGAGATTCCTGGTGGGATCATTCACTCCCCTAGATCCTCCACCAAGTCCTCTTGTCGCTAATTGTTCACAACAGCCCCGACTGGATCGGGGTTCACAGGATCTGGCACTGTGGGGTTTGCTTGAGCCGGAGCGGGGATACTACTTGCCTCATCCTCTGGTACCACATTTTCCGAATGCTCCATCGCCATAGGTTGGGGATTACCCCTTCAGGCATTCCCATGTTTCCAACAGAGTTCTCACCACCAGAAGACATCTGCACCAAAAGATGAGGTAAGTCTTAACCCATCCTAATTCTATAGCACAAGACTACCAGCTTATCCTATTTGCCTTTTGCGACTCAATATTTACTCGATAAAACTGATTTAAAAAAAGGTTCCAGTGAGCATGACCAGAACCATGCTCTGATACCACCTAAATAGGTTGTAACACCCCGATCAGCTGACAATGTCATCCAACCGAGGATATCACAACCCGAGCTCGGGAACGGTCAGACCTGAGTAGCTAAAACAAATTTAGCGGCCCGGGTCCAACTATCCATGAGTCCTTTCCCATCTAAGTTGGTCCAAGGCTTGCCAACCTCGGATCAAGTTAGACGGTTGGGTCGTCCGGACAAGACTAGTATCATTTGAAACTTAAGATATACTTAAAATACTTTCATTCATAATACTTAGGTTCAAAACACACATTAAAACATTCTTAGTTTCGGCCGTGAGTCTAAGCTCATAACAAGTCATATCCGAACTGAAACACTAAGTTTTACAAAAGGCAAGAGAATCTACCGCTGGTTATCCTAAGTCCTTAGTGTGCTTCCCGAGGGTCGACCCGCTAGGTTCACCTGCAAAACAAGTAAAGTCATAAGTAATATAAGATTACTTAGTGAGTCCGGGTCCCTCTAACACGCTTAAACAGTTCCCATCCCAAATCCCAAATGATAACAATCACACACAATCATATGAATACGCGGAAGCATTCAATAACCAAGCAATCACTCAAGGTTAAACAACAGCAATATACATGCAATGCAATTCGGATTTTACTTTCATCACCAAGGCATTGCGATTCCGTTGTCCATTCCAGGGCAACCCGCAGAATTGTAGCCACAGAGGCACACAATATCCCAGTTTCCCCATTGAACATATACACCGTCGTGTATGCACGGCCAAGGCAGTTATCCCAGTTACCTCCGTGCTTACGTGGTTATCCCATAGCACCCAAAGGTTCCGTTAACCACGATCCATCCAGGAACATCGAACCGCCTCTCAACACAAGACTATTATATGTGAATATATATGATATCATGCAAATATTAAGACTCATTCACGTAGTCATAAAAATCAACACACAACACAATCACAGTTTATACTTAGTAAAATCACAGCAATTTACTAAACACCTTGAAACTGTTTCCAACGTACATTCATGCGATCCTTTCAACCGGATCTACACATTTATGCATTAAGCCAACCTGCATCAGAACGTTAGCATCTCATTACACAATTTACCGGGACTCACTATTTTTGAATCGGAGGTTAACTAAGTTGAACACCTCCCACGATCTTGTCCTAAAGCTTGGATGACTCGATTACCTGAATTTAAGGACAGAAACTGGCTTACCATAGAGCTAAGCAGATCTGGGTAAGATGGATCTAAGTAAGAACCAAGGGAAATGCTAGATCTTACCGTGAATCTACTCGGAAACTCTTTACCACGGACTGAAATCAAGAATTTTCTCTACAAGAAGGGTCTACAACGATTTTGGCAAAGCTTGGGCAAGGGAATTTCGGATGGAAAGAAGATTAAGGCTTAGGGTTAGTATTTATAGGAAAAAGACCTAGAAATCTCAGCCAAAACTCTTTCTGCCAAGTGGGAAGCATGCTGGCACATGGCTGACAAGTGGCAGTCCAGATCTGCCTGCCCAATCCGCGCCCAACTGCTTTCTGCGCTACCCAGCGCATGCAGGACACCCGGCAGTACAGTTCTACGACCCTGTCTTGGTTCAGACGCTATCCAACGCACGCAGGATACGCAGCAGAAAGGTAATGCGATCCTGTCGTCGCCCAGTGTTACCCCCAACGTGCCCAGCGCAGTTTCCAGTCGACCCGGGGTTGTATTTTCTCTACCCAAGGGTAGGAATTCTCGACCCACTTAGCTTTTTTCGACCCAGATTGGATATTCCTCGATCCAAACTGAATTTTGCTCGACCCAAACTTAAAATTCTTCGACCAAAACTTGATTTTACTCCTTTTCTAACCTTTCTGAGCTTAAAGGCCTTGATCCCCATACTTTAAAAATTCTTGGTTCCTTAATCGTGTTAGGGATCTTCAGGGTCATTACATTGACCACCCACTCTTCTTCTCAATGTCCTCTATTGGGGTATATGCATATAATCCCCTTAATCTATGTATCATCTTGTGTCATCCTTCTTTCCCATCTCTCTCGATACTTTCCGTTTCAAAACATCAATTTGGTCTTTACATACTTTCCCATAGCTTCTATGTCATCCCTTGTCTATCCCCGATAGAATTTTTCTTCCCCAATCTCTTAAGCCTTCTCTTCTTCTCAACTTTATCTAGCCCTGCTGCAACAACCCTTACTCAGAATTTCTCGACAGCTTCCATTATTGTCCTGTACCATGTTAGGCTGATCCCAAATCTCCGTTTCTCATGCATGATGCTCTCTCAGCACTGCCTTTGACTACTGGCAACCATTTACCAACTTTCACACCTTTCCCGACTCACTGGGCAGAACGGTCAAACTAGGTTTTCCCTTAACGATATGAAAATCTAAGGCTCGATTCTACCTTAACAACCGAGATTCCCATCTAGTTCCAACTAGACTCGAAAATCTTAACTTATAATTTCAGGTTCCTTACCTCCCTGGTTAACTCAAGGTTACATTTTCACTTCCAATACCAAAAAGGAATATGCAATCCCAATAAATAGCATACCATGCAATAACATGCGAATTCCAATTTCCTCAAACAATCAATCATGCAACCATACTTATCACCACATCACATATTCATGAGAGAGTTAGAACCCATACGTACCTGTACTGTGATCTTTTCAAGATCATGAAGGTTTAGGTTCCTATATCTAAGGAATCACCTTCTTCTAATGCATTTGAATGAGAAAATTGTGACCTCTCTCCATGTCCGGATGATGATCTCCACAGCTTACCTCCCTTTTCTTCGCAAGGATATTGGTCTCCACAGCTTACCTTCATTCGGCTTGCATTTCACCATATACACCGAAGAAATGTAAGTCCTAATCCCCACTTACCCAAACTACGCATCAGATGTACCAGTTTATCCTAGTTGCAATTGCGACTTCTTTTTGACTCGATAAAATATTTGAAAACACGAGTCCCTTGAGCATTACCACAACCATGCTCTGATACCACCTTTACTGGTTGTAACATCCCCGATCCGATCTAAGAACCAGACAGCTCGAGAATGCTTGTCCCTGACGAATAGGACGGACGGTCAGACCAAAATTCTTGGAACAAATCTGAGGTTCCGGTCCGTCCATCCTTCTTACCATTCATCTTAACTCAGGCCTAAGGCTTGCCAACCCGTTCCAGAGAGAAGAGTTATGTTAGCTCGGACCAAGCTAATATCATTAGACACTCGTGGCTTTAAGAAAAACCATTTCTTTATTTATACTTAGTATACTAGATTATCAAAATGTTACCAACAAAATATAACTTTGGGTACCCGAGTCAAATTCATACATACATACTAAACATTATTCCAATTTGCGAAAAGCAACATAAACTACATTGATGGCCTAACGTCCGATGTTCCCTCTAAGGCTTTTCCGACTACTAGTTACCTGCAAAAAAGATGAGGGGTGAGTAATCTAGCATTACTCAGTGAGTCCGGCTCCCCTAACATGCATAATAATTCCCAGCCGAACACAAAATAATAATCAGAACTCAGCAATCAATCAAGACAACAATCAAATAACAAGGCATCTCACTCAAGATGTGATCAATCATAGAACAGTCAACAAGAACCAACAATCAGGACCAGACACTCCCTAGGACAAGTAATCAACGAATTGATTACACAACAAGGACCACCAAGTCTATATGCAATGCAATACGGATTCCACATCATCATCAAGGGCTTGCGGTCCGGTCGTCCATTCCCAGGCTACACGCAAAATTGTAGCCACAAAGGCACACAATATCCTAGTTCCCACATTGAACTCATACACGGTCGTGGATGCACGGCCAAGGAGTTATCCCAGTACCCTCCGTGCTTGCGTGGTTATCCCATAGCACCCAAATGTGTCGTTAACCACGATCCATCCGGGAACGTCGAACCGCCTCACAATATTAGGTTATTAAATATGCATGCATCTAAGGATAACATGCATAATAACACTACCACATTCACATTTCACACATGGTCTCAAAGTTAGCTATGGTCAACCAAGACATAAGCTAGAGACTTCGTAAACACATCATCCCAAGCACTAATCACAAGCTCAACCATGCAATCCAAAATGCATTCCAATTTATCAAATATTCATTATAATGCAATTTGCCAAGCAATATACTTCAATGAATATTATCACCCAAACAACTCAACATGTAATATAATCCTGATAAGAATCTGAGAAGATCCTCCTTTGATTGACACTTTGAAAGCAAGCAGGGATAGATTTTCAGCCAAGAACACGAAGGATCAAGGAAGCAAAGGGGTGAATCGAATGGTCACACTAAGGTGGCGGAAGAACCTTAGATTTACCATGGATTGAATGGTCACACAAAGGTTATGAGAGAGCCTCTGATTTACCAATGATCTAATCTTAAAAGAGTTTTTGATTAAAAAGATAGATAAGTTCTGCAAAAGAAAGAACATAAAATATAAAGAAGAAGACAAGTCTACATACAGACTGTCTTGGAAATAACAACTAAATTAAACAGATAAAAGCTTCCTTTCTCTTCTTGGCTTCACTTGGAAGAAAATTCATTGTTGGGCCTTGGTTTTGGGCCTTTGTTTCATCAAATGGACAATTGTGAAGTGCAACAGCTACCTCATTAAAAACCTTGTCAAGAAAATCCAATGGGACAAAACTTGACAAGGAAAAAAGAGTATAACTGCTACACTTTTCCCATTGATGAAAACACTTAATTAGCTTGAATCAAAAACCAGGGAGGTTTAGGATCATGTCTTCTCCATTGTGGCTTAAGCTTAACTCTAGCATGAGCTGCTTCCTCAGCTACGAGCTCTTCCTCAGCTACAAACTTGTTTCCATCAGATTCAAGCTTCATTCCTTTAGTTCCATTAGCTTCTAGCTCAGTTCCAAGCTTCATGTCCTTAGTGATGGCCAGGATCACATCATCCCCTCCATCTTGAAAAGGATTTGACCTCAAATCCATTTTATCTGCAAGAGAATAGATCAAATTAATACAATTATAATCAGAAAGGGTTAGAGAGATACCTCCATATCGGGTTTGGCTTGGTTTTGGCTTGTATGCTGAGTCTGGTGGCTCTTCTTTCATCAGTATGAAACAACTGACGTCTTGGTGTTTATTCTGGTCTAGATCAGGTGGCTTGAATCGTTTGTCTTCCTCCCTCTTCTCGATTCTTTTTGTGCGCTTCAAGGTTGCTCCAAAACCTGTAATTGGCTCTTTTGACATAGACAAGCGCATTACATCTGTGTGATCAAGGGGAAAACGAAATTTGAGATCATAAATACTTGTCTTAGGGAATAATGCATCGGGTGATTTGTCTTTGAACATCAAAGAAGCCTCGACTACTTTTCCATGCTCCTTTGGTCCATAATCAACTTGATTAGTGAGAACTTGAATCATTCCTGCCTTTGAGTTCTTAACCTGTCTTTTATTTGCTTTCACAAAAACTAAAGAAAACACATCAAATGTGCGACTGGAATAATCAAATAAGTCCTTCAGAGGATCAAACAGGCTATCGAAGGCAAGTTTTGAATGCATTTTATCAATTTCATTCACTTTATCAAAAATTAGAATGTGATTAGAACACCAAAAGTCTTTAACAAGCAACGTTTTATCAGAAAGAGAATTATCTTTTGAAAACTTAGAAAAGCTTTGTTCAAAAACATGATCTTTGAAAGTTCGTTTGCAAGGTTCATTAAAATCACAGAAAACGTTTTGTTTCATTTTAGAAAAAGTTTTATTCATTACAAACTCTGCCTTAGTTCTAGCAAACTCAAATGTGTTGCTAAACAAAGAAACTCTCAAAGCAGGTTCAAATCCACGAATTTTATCACATAATTTTTTTTTGGCTTAAAGAACTTTTCATGTGTAACAATTTCGAAAATTGGAATCATTTTGTCAAAAACAGATTTTGAAACACGAAATTCTTTCACATTTTCTAAACCAAAACGTTTTTTATCTTGAGGAGAAATCATCATAAACAAATTTGGCTCAGTCCTAACCAAATCAAATTCCTTACAGTACTTTCTTGTGTGATCTTTAGGAAATGGCTTAGGGACTGGTTTTGACACAAGGTTGATTGGCTGCTCCAAATCAGTAATCAATGGCAAACTCTTTTGTACTTTTTCTGCTGATTCTTCTTCTTGGACCTGTGAAAAAGATGCAATACTACTCGGTTGCACCGGTTCCACATTGGTTAGTTTTTCAGGCACAAAATCAGATTTAATAGAGGAAAAAATACACTTAGCTTTCAAGGACTTTTGAGAAAAACAAGAGGGTTCTCGGTTTTGCTTTTAGTTTGCCCTTCCTTCCTGCTTAAGTGTTGCTGATCTTGATAAGCTTCCAATGGAGATAGGAACTAGGGAGATTGTGGGAGTCGAAATCAACACAATTAGATTTGTCGGAGGTTTGTTAAGAGGGGTGAAATTTCTGCGTATGAACCACGAAAGCGAAGATCCAAAGATGGTTTTTATTGAGCTGTTTCGAAAAGCTTTTCGTACAAGTGTTTCTCGAGCAAAAAAGGCTAGGGTTTTTTTTGCTAAGTAAATTGCGGATCCTTTTTCAAGAGATGTACATCGATATATATACTAGTTTGCGTCGGCCAGGTTAATCCCAAAGAGATAAGGAAAACTTCCTAAACTTTCGGGATTTCCGTTTAACTAAGTCGGCTTGGCTTCGTGGGCCTTTGTATCGACATCGGCCGAAGATGGGCTTGTTGACTTCGTATGAAAATGACTTCGGCCAGACAGCTTCGTATAGAAATGATTTCGGCCAAACAGCTTCGTATAGAAATGTCTTATGCCAGACAACTTGATACAGCTTCATCTGGAAATGACTTCGGCCAGACAGATTCGTACAACTTTGTATGGGAATGACTTTGGCCAGACAGCTTCGTATGACTTCGGCCAGACAGCTTCGTATGACTTCGGCCAGATAGCTTCGTCTGACTTCGGCCATACAGCTTCGTCTGACTTCGGCCATACAGCTTTGTATGACTTCAGCCAGACAGCTTCGTATGACTTCGGCAAGACAGCTTCGTATGACTTCGGCCAGAATGCTTCGTATGACTTTGGCCAGACAGCTTCGTATGACTTCGGCCAGACAGCTTCGTATGACTTCGGCTAGACAGCTTCGTATGACTTCGGCCAGACAGCTTCGTATGACTTCGGCCAGACAGCTTCGTCTGACTTCGGCCAGACAGCTTCGTATGACTTCGGCGAGATAGCTTCGTATGACTTCGGCAAGATCGCTTCGTATGACTTCAGCCAGACAGCTTTGTATGACTTTGGCCAGACCGCTTCGTATGACTTCGGCAAGACAACTTCGTATGACTTCGGTAAGACAGCTTCGTATGACTTCGGCCAGACAGCTTTGAATGACTTCGGCCAGACAGGTTCGTATGACCTTGGCAAGGCAGCTCCGTATGACTTCGGCCATACAGCTTCGTATGACTTCGACCAGACAGCTTCGTATGACTTCGGCCAGACAGCATCGTATTACTTCGGCCAGACATCTTCGTATGACTTCGGCCAGACAGCTTCGTATGAGTTCGGCCTGACAGCTTCGTATGACTTCGGCCAGACAGTTTCGTATGACTTTGGCCAGACAGCTTCGTATGACTTCGGCCAGACAGCTTCGTATGACTTCGGCCTGACAGCTTCGTATGACTTCGGCAAGACAGCTTCGTATGCCTTCGGCAAGACAACTTCGTATGAGTTCGGCCAGACAGCTTTGTATGACTTCGACCAGACAGTTTCGTATGACTTCGGCCTGACAGCTTTGTATCGTGCCTAAGTGGATTGGTATCACGGTCGAAGTGAGCTCGTATCGTGCATAAGTGGATTCGTATCACTGCCAAAGTGAGCTCGTATCGTGGCCGAAGTGGCCGTTGCCGAAGTGGCCTTGCCAAAGTGGTTGTGCCGAAGTGGCCGATGTGGCCGTGCCGAAGTGGCCATGCCGAAGTGGCCGAAGTCGCCGTGCCGAAGTGGCCAAAGTGGCGGAAGTGACCGTGCTGAAGTGGCCGTGCCGAAGTGGCCGAAATGGCATCTCCGTGTCGAAGTCTCTGTTGTCGAAGTGGGCTCTTCGTGCCGATGTGGACTCTCCGTGCCGAATTGGCTGTGCCGATGTGGGCTCTCCATGCCGAAGTCTCCATTTTCGAAGTGGGCTCTCCGTGCCGAAGTGGCCGTTGTCGAAGTGGGCTTCATTGGCCGAAGTGGGCATCGTTGGCCGGAGTGGCCGTTGCCGAAGTCTCCTCTCTCGCCAAAAAGGCTGTTGCCGAAGTAGAGCCATTTCCAAAGTCTCCTGTCTCGCCGAAGTGGCCGTTGCCGAAGTGGCCGTTGCCGAAGTGGGGCCATTTCCGAAGTCTCCTCTCTCGTCGAAGTGGCCTTCGGCCAAAGTGGTCGTTGCCGAAGTGGAGCCGTTGCTGAAGTCTCCTCTCTCGCTGAAGTGGGCTTCGTTGGCCAAAGTGAACTCGTATCACGGCCGAAGTGAGCTCGTATCGTGCCTAAGTTAATTCGTATCACGGCCGAAGTGAGCTCGTATCGTGCCTAAGAGGATTCGTATAGAAACGACTTAGGCCTATTATGAAGGTGGGAGTATACGAGTATACGTACCCATTCCCCCCTTTTTTAAAGAGGGGGCAGCTGAACCCATCCGAAGATGAGCTGCCTATGTACCCTTTGCAGGGATCAAGCCACCCCGTAGTTCATGTAAAGTAACTCAGTGATCCGTAAAACTTTGCTTTGATAGCTCGTTCCTAGGTTGCTGGCTCTCTTCTCCTTCGTCTTCGTGTTAAGTTCTGCTACGGGATTTCTGAGCTTATGCTCGGCCATAACACAAATTCGAGACTCCTTCTGATTTATGCACATGTGGTATGTTGAGGCTACGACGTGCATCGTATTTAACCAAGGTGTTCCTATGATGACATTGTAGATTGCCGGGTGATCAGCCACCGAAAATTCCACGATTTTGGTTATTTCTCCAGCCCGAACAGGTAGCTAGATTGTTCTGATTGTCATTGTCGTTTCTCCGGAGAATCCAGTCAATGGTTTTGGAGTTGCCGTTACTTCGGATAGGTCGACGTTTATTCTTCTGAGAGTCTCTTTGAAGATTATGTCCACCGTGCTTCCCGTGTCTACCAATACTCTGGCCACATCGCAATCGTTGATGATTAGCTCGATTACGAGAGGGTCATCGTGAGGTTTGTCGATTCCGGTAGTTTCTCTTTCTTCAAACATGATTACGTCATTTGGGAACTTGGAAGGCGTGGACCAGTTAACGCTGACATCGGCTCACCGTTGAAAAGTTTTAATCGACGAGACGGTGTTTTACATCATCTTGCCTCCCTCGCTTAGGAAGGTCTTCATTCACCTGCTCTGAGAAGTTCGCGTTGGTATCCGTGTCAAAATTCTTGAGGCTAATATCACCTTTGAGTTTGCCAGCTGCCAACTTTGCAGCGAGTTTTAAGCCCAAAATATGGTAATTTGCAGTTGAATGTCCGAAGATATGGTGATATTCGCAATATGCTGTTTCATCGTAAGTCCCCTTGGCCCCTGGTCCACGTGCTACTCCATGTACCTCTTCCTCTTCCTCGGCCTTGGCCTCGTCCTTGGTCGTATCCTGACGAGTCAACTTGGTAACTATGGGTTCCTTTGAAACCTCCTTCGTGCTGGACATATTCAGAACCTTTGTTGCCCTTTTTGTTGTTTGGTGGGTTCGGAGTAAAGGGAGGATAGTTCGTAGACTTCGCCTTTCCGTGTTTCTGGGCTAGGATCTCCACTTCTTCTTTGTTGGAGGCAAACTCCATTGCTCGATGCAATGCATCCTGAATCGTGGTTGGAGCATTTAACGCAATCTCCTTCCGAAAATCTGAGTCGAACCACATGGCTTTCTTTAATGCTTGCAATGCAGCTTCGTCACTTATCCCTTCTATCTTCGACAGTACCGACTTGAACCGTTCGATGAAAGTTCGTAACGTCTCATTTTGTCCTTGCCCCATGGTCCATAGATCCACATCGGATGTTCGGCATTCCATGAATATAGCATAATGTTTGAAGAATGCCGACGACAGTTGATTGAAATTGTCGATCGAATTTCTTTCCAGCCTGGAGAACCATTGGAGAGCTGGACCTTTAAGGTGCTCAACGAACAAGAGACATTGACCAGCGTCTTCTTCTCCTTCTCTGAAGTTTTCTCGTCCCATCGCTATCGTGAAGGCGGTTAAGTGCTCCTTTGGATCAGCTTTTCCTTCGTAAACCGGTATCTTCATCTTCCCTGGATCGGAAACCCTTGCCTTGGTAATTCGAGTCGTGAACAGGGTGTTCTGTGCTTCTTCAAGTACTCGGTCAAGTTCGGGAGCCTTGCTGGTAGCTCTATGCATCTGAGATCGAACAAATCTCATCTCAGCGGTAGCTCACTCCATGCCGGCCTGAATTTCAGCCATCTTCTCCTTCTAGGCTCGGATTATCGCTTTTCGCTTTCCTTCGATCTGGGCTCGTTGGGCCAAGAGGATGTTCTTCTCTTCCTCGGTGAAGTCTTGATCATGGCTGTGGTTGGCATCACTTCGTTCGATTCAGGTTTGGGTTGCACCTGCGAGTTCAGCTTCGCGGTGGCGTTCCAAGTCATGTTCACCCTCTGGGTTGTCCTCCAATTCGATCATCGTATGCGTTCTGTCTGCAGTCTGTGTTCGTTTCTTGCGCTGCCGCGTTCAGTTTGGCGGTTGCAGTAGGTTGGTTCGGAGGAGGTAGTCCACCTTGGGTTCTCGGTGCATGGTGCGGCATTGAGAAATCGAGGGCTATTGGATTGAGACGTCGAAGGGGGTGACTTATTAGGTCAACTCCTGAGCCCCTACCTCGGGTTCGGCTTGCTGTCGCAAGGATTTCTAGCTTGTCGGTTATCGTTGTACTCAGCTTATCCTGCTCCTCCACCTTTTTGAGCAGCGTCTCTAGCATCGTCTTTATCTGAGTTAGGGCCTCCGGGCTTGTCTCCAATGCTGCAAGCGCTGGTGCATCTTTCTCTCAGGATCCATTGGCCACGATGTTCTGAGGATCGCCAGTTCATCTTTCTCCGTCGTCGGTCATCTTCTACGGATCTTTCGTACGGTGGTTCCTTGGTGTAAGAAAGTTTCAATTTCTCCCTCCTTCTAGCGCCAATTGTGGGAGTCAAAATTAACACAATTATATTTGTCGGAGGTTTGTTAAGAGGGGTGAAATTTCTGCGTATGAACCACGAAAGCGAAGATCCAAAGATGGTTTTTATTGAGCTGTTTCGAAATTTTTTTCGTACAAGTGTTTCTCGAGCAAAAAAGTATAGGGTTTTTTTGCTAAGTAAATTGCGGATCCTTTTACAAGAGATGTACATCGATATATATACTAGTTTGAGTCGGCCAGGTTAATCCCAAAGAGATAAGGAAAACTTCCTAAACTTTCGGGATTTCCGTTTAACTAAGTCAGTTTGGCTTCGTGGGCCTTTGTATCGACATCGGCCGAAGATGGGCTTGTTGACTTCCGTATGAAAATGACTTCGGCCAGACAGTTTCGTATAGAAACGACTTCGGCCAGACAACTTCGTATAGAAATGTCTTCGACCAGACAACTTCGTACAGCTTCGTATGGAAATGACTTCGGCCAGACATATTCGTACAGCTTCGTATGGGAATGACTTTGGCCAGACAGCTTCGTATGACTTTGGCCAGACAGCTTCGTATGACTACGGCTAGACAGATTCGTCTGACGTCTGCCAGACAGCTTCGTATAACTTCAGCTAGACAGCTTCGTATGACTTCGGCCAGACAGCTTCGTATGACTTCGGCCAGACAGCTTCCTATGATTCGGCCAGACAGCTTCGTATGACTTCAGCCTGACAGCTTCATATCGTGCCTAAGTGGATTCATATCACGGTCGAAGTGAGCTCGTATCGTGCCTAAGTGGATTCGTATCACAGTCGAAGTGAGCTCGTATCGTGGCTGAAGTGGTCGTTGCTGGAGTGGCCTTGCCAAAGTGGTCGTGCCGAAGTGGCCGAAGTGGCCTTGCCAAAGTGGCCTTGCCGAACTGGCCGTGCCGAAGTGGCCGAAGTGGCCGAACTGGCCGTGCCGAAGTGGCCGAAGTGGCCGAACTGGCCGTGCCGAAGTTGCCGTGCCGAAGTGGCCGTGTCGAAGTGGCCGAAGTGACCGTGCCAAAGTGGCCGTACCGAAGTGGCCGAAATGGCCTCTCCGTGCCAAAGTCTCCGTTGCCGAAGTTGGCTCTCCGTGCCAATGTGGCCGTGCTGATGTGGAATCTCCATGCCGAAGTGGCCATGCCGATGTGGGCTCTGCGTGCCGAAGTCTCCGTTTTTGAAGTGTGCTCTCCGTGGCGAAGTGGCCATTGCCGAAGTGGGCTTCATTGGCCGAAGTGGCCATTGCCGATGTGGGCTTCGTTGGCCGGAGTGGCCGTTGCCGAAGTCTCCTATCTCGCCGAAGTGGTCGTTGCCGAAGTGGATCCGTTTCCGAATTCTCCTCTCTCGCCGAAGTGGCGTTCGGCCGAAGTGGGTCCGTTTCCAAAGTAGGGTCATTGCCGAAGTCTCCTCTCTCGCCGAAGTGGGCTCGTTGGCCGAAGTGAGCTCGTATCACGGCCGAAGTGAGCTCGTATCGTGCCTAAGTGGATTCGTATCATGGCCGAAGTGAGCTCATATCGTGCCTAAGTGGATTCATATAGAAACGACTTAGGCCACGACTCCGGCCTTGTCTGATTCCTCGTTCTTCCATACTTAGCCATTTTACCCATTGATCACACAGCTGGGTGGATTTTGACCCCAACAGAGATCCTCCTGCCTTTGAACTTTAAAGAGTATTGGTTTGTAAGACCATGATAAGTAGCTTGGCGATCAGATTGCCATGGCTTTCCTAGCAGAATGTGGCTGACTTCTGTTGGCAAAACATCACAAAGGATTTCGTCCACATAACTCTCAATGGATAAAGACACCATTACTTGTCTGGTCACTTCTATTTCTCCATTGTTTTTCAACCATTGAAGCTTGTAAGATTGTGGATGCTCTTTAGTCTTCAAGCAAAGCTTCTCCACCATTGTTGAACTTGCAATATTTGTACACCTACCTCCATCAATGATAAGGCTACACACTCTGTTTTGGACTAAGCACCTTGTTTGAAAGAGACTCTCACGTTCCTGGTCTTGGTTTTCATCACTTAGAAGCTTCTCAGTCTCCAACAATTCGTTTCTGATTGGTGGTACTTCTTTTTTATCAGAAATTGGCTTTGAATCTGAAGCTTCCTCTTTCTTTTTGGTGTTGTTCTCCTTTGTTGCTTCAGTACCAAGAGCTTGGCGTGTGGCTGGACTCTTCTTTTGACTATGCATCGTATCCCTAACTGCTTCTATCAGTTGCTTTTTTATTTCATCATAACTCAATTGGCTACTCAACTTGTTCTGAAGCTGCCTAGCTTGCTTAGAACTTCTCTGCTTATCATGGTTGTCGGAGGCATATTCTACTTCTTCTCTAGCTGATTTGCTTCTCCAATTAGGCTTCTCCTGCAGTCTCCTGTTCTGTGCTTCTTTCTGCACAGAATTCGTCTTGTAAAAATCCCAATTTGTTTCATTTCTCAGGAACCTCTGTTTCTGTTCCAGCAAGGCCTTTGTTGAAGAATTGAAAACTCCTTGCTATGGAATCTGCTAATGTCCCTTACTCATCATTCCTGAAACAATAACAACAAATCACCAGTAAAAAGTTCTAACAGAAGTGCAACAGATCTTAAGCTTCTATTAAACACAAGAGATAAGCCCTAGCAGATTACTTCCACAGATCTGATCAGAATGTGAAGAGACACAAAAGTTTTTTTTTTTGCAGATCATAAAATGAAATTCGACCACAGATCCAAACAAACACAAATCTACACAACTTAGAATTCAAATCAATCACAGATTCAACAAACACTAGATTTCGCAGAACATAAACATATCGATTGCTTGATGAATACGAATAGACAAAGTTTAAACAAACGAATACTTAGCTTTCAAAGTGGCTCTAATACCACTTAATACGATCCTGATAAGAATCTGAGAAGATCCTCTTTTGATCGACACTTTTAAAGCAAGCATGGATAGATTTGCAGCCAAGAACAAGAAGGATCAAGGAAGCAAAGGGGTGAATCGAATGGTCACACTAAGGTGGCGGAAGAACCTTAGATTTACCACGGATTGAATGGTCACACAAAGGTTATGAGAGAGCCTCTAATTTACCAATGATCTAATCTTAAAAGAGTTTTTGATTAAAAAGATAGATAAGTTCTGCAAAAGAAAGAACAGGAAATATAAAGAAGAAGACAAGTCTACATACAGACTGTCTTGGAAATAACAACTAAATTAAACAGATAAAAGCTTCCTTTCTCTTCTTGGCTTCACTTGGACGAAAATTTATTGTTGGGCCTTGGTTTTGGGCCCTTGTTTCATCAAATGGGCAATTGTGAAGTGCAACAGCTACCTCATGAAAAACCTTGTCAAGAAAACCCAATGGGACAAAACTTGACAAGGGAAAAAGAGTATAACTGCTACACTTTTCCCATTGATGAAAACACTTAGCTTGAATAAAAAACCAGAGAGGTTTAGGATCGTGTCTTCTCCATTGTGGCTTAAGCTTAACTCTAGCATGAGCTGCTTCCTCAGCTACGAACTCCTCCTCAGCTACAAACTTGTTTCCATCAGATTCAAGCTTCATTCCTTTAGTTCCATCAGCTTCTAGCTCAGTTCCAAGCTTCATGTCTTAGTGCTGGTCAGGATCACATCAACATGCATTCAACCATCATGCTTTTACTTAGTCAATTTCATAGAATTTACTAAGAACTCAAGCAAGATTTCTACAGCAACATACGAGTCAAACATGTTTGGGTATCCGTATAAATGAATCATCACAAGTTTGATATTCCTCATGCAGATTTTTCGTTAGCACAATCATACCCACATCACCGAAACCTGCTATCCTTTATCGCTTAAACATGTATAGCCATTTCTATAGGTTTTCCTTAGTAAAAATCAGCAACTAATGCACCAAAATTCTAGCATGAACCTAAACGGGTATGAAGCATAGCAACAAAAAATCAATCGTGTGTTCGACTCATAAACACACGGCAAGCATCACCGCACTCACAACTTTTTATTTGGTGGACTGGATTCCCAACGTGAACGGATCTTTCTTCCCGAATGACTCGATCAACTTGAGCCTTGATTTATACCCTTGATTACCCACGGAACGTATTTTGGTAAAGAACTCTTCTAGACTCATGTCTGGGTAGATTTTGGCAGAATTTAGGTAAGATTTTTGGAAAAATGAGCTAAATCTCTAAGGGTGGGTTGATATATATAGCCCTAACCCAAAAAATCTCATTTTCAAAAAAAATCTGCCAAATGTAGACTATGTTGCCGCATGACTGACACATGCCAGTGTAGATCTGTGCCCCCAATCAGCTCCCATGCATTTTCTGCGCATGGATACGCATGCAGGAAACATGGCGGACTGAACCTGCTACCCAATCTCTGCCTAGGTGCTTTTTGCACAAGCAGACGCATGCAAGACACGTGGCAGACGGTTTCTGTAACCCATTCAACGCCCATCGTGACCTGTACGCACCCTGCTCGTGGTAGAGAAAAATTTCCGCGTCCATACTGATTCTTTTCTCCCCATGGGTAAGAATTCTCGACCCATCGAACTTTTCTCGACCCATATTAATAATTTCTCGACCTAGATTAATAATTTCTCGACCCAAATTAAAAATCTCTCGACCAAGTTTCCTTTTTATGCCATTTCTAACTTTTCCAAAGTTAAAAGGCGTTGGTTCCTCTGACCGTACTTATGGATCACCAAGGTCACTACAACGCGGGTCGATGCGGCCACAACTTCCGACCCAACTTAACATTTCATAGTCAATTCCACTTAGGCTTACTCCTCTTTGGATCTAGATGGTTCTCCTTGATCCAAGCCTAATAATTTCCAGTGAATGATCACAACGTCCTTTGTTGGCTTTGGTTGGATCGTAGCTCGCTTGTACCATTCCATTGGCCAAGTGCCTTCATCCAACTCTGAATTTCTCCGATCCAATTGAGATTTTCCTCGACTATAACTCCTTTCTAAGTCTACTCGAGTCATTCCAACTCTCACGACTTGATTCCCTAAACTTTCCAAGGTTGGCTCCACGGGCCATCCTTAGCTCTTATCAGGGTCATTACAAGATCTCTGCAACTGCAAGGGCTGTTCGGTTCTTAAGTGAATCCACACGCAAGAACATAAGCAAAGAAGATTCTCGACAAGACAAAAGTTTGAGGAAGAAACTGCGTTATTTTATAAATGAAGACAAAAAGGTTAGTGTACAATGGCTTCAGTGGAAACTTATTAATAGGTTCTTCAGGTAGACCTAAAGAGGTCCAAAAATGCATTAAAGGAAAGTACAAAAACGCAGCACAAAAGGTAAAACTAAAAGACATAAAATTGTTCTAATTAAAAAAAAAAGGAAATATGACAAATAAAAGGAAAACTTCTTAGCCTACTCGTTGCCTTTGTTGAGGCTTGAACTTTGGTCTTTGGAACCTCTTTTAACCACTGGGCTGGTCCTTCTCACTTGCACAAATCATATAAATTGCGAATACATGGTTTTGGTGCGACATAGGCCAAAAGTGAGCGTGGTCAGTCTGGGCTTATCTGGTTTGTTCTTCAGTGGTCTTCGGTGTAATCTTCATCATGAAGTCCCTCTAAGTCTTCATAGTTGATATCTCCGAGTTCTTCCACGTCCTTAACTTCTAAAATGTCTTCTCGCTCTATTTGGACTCTATCGGCTAAGCTGCTTTTTTTGGCGATATCTTGAGGCTCTGGCGCTGTCTCTGAGGCATTCTTGATATTTTTGACGCTTTTTCCTATCAAGTAAATAAAATTACCTTGGTTGGTCAGAGATTGAGCTTTCTTGATGCTCAAATGTACAAATTCTTCCATTATGTCTGAATTAGATGCATTGGAGCTCTCTTGGAGGTTGTTCACTGTTTGAGTGGTTCTGAATGCTGCTCCAAGTTCCATTATGTTCAAGAGGGTCTCTAATGTCGTGTTGAACCCCTTTATTAGCCTCCTGGCTCTATAAAGCGTCATTATAGCCTCCTTAACCTTGGGTACATGCTCTAGGTCTACGCTTGGGTCGATGTCCTCATCATTCCCTCTCTTTTCAGAAGGTTTTGTCCTCAAAACTGGATCATCTGCATCAAAAGGGGATAATTCAGCAAAATTAAAGTTATTTGATATATTAAACTCACCAGGTAGCTCCAAACGGTAGGCATTGTCATTGATCTTCTTTAACATTTTGAATGGACCGTCTTCTCTAGGTGCGAGCTTGGAACTCCTCTTCTGTGGGAACCTCTCGGGTCTCATGTAAAGCCACACCCACTCTCATGGTTTAAAGACCAATTGCTTGCATCCCTTATCCACTCACCTATTGTACTCCTCCATTTCCTTCTCTATATTGTCTCAAACCTTTTGGTGAAGTTTCTTTACGAACTCTCCCTTCTTTAAACCTTTTAATTTAACTTGCTCAACTTGGGGAATTGGTGAGAGATCCAAAGGCGTTAATGGGTTAAATCCATCGCTACTTGAAAAGGAGACATCTTGGTTACCGAGTGAGTAGCATGGTTATAAGCAAATTCAATGAAAGGCAAACAATCGAACCATGTTTTTAAATTTCGACCAAGGGTGACCCTAAGTAATGTAGATAAAGTATGGTTTACCAATTCAGTTTCTCCATCCATTTGAGGATGACAAGTTATGGAGAATAGTAGCTTAGTACCAAGCTTTCTCCATAAGATTATCTAAAAGTGGCTTAGGAACTTGGTCATAGACAATGGTCCTGGGTACTCCATGTAAGCGTACTACTTCTTTGAAGAACAGATCGGCCGTTTGCATGGCATCATTAGACTTATCACATAGTATGAAGTGAGCCATCTTTGAGAGCCGATCCACAACAACAAAGACAGAATCTTTGTGTCTGATCTTGGGCAATCCTAGCACGAAATCCAGAGAAATATCCACCCATGATGCGTTAGGAATAAGCAAAGGTAAGTAAAGACCATGGGGATGTAACCTGAGTTTAGCTTTGTGACAAGCAACATAACGTGAGCAATGCCTTTCCACATCTTTCTTAAGAGATGAGCCAAAAGAAATGATTGGCCACCACTACCAATGTCTTGTCCATGCCAAAGTGACCCATAAGACCACCACCATGTGCTTCCTTGAGTAGTAGTTATCTCATTTAGCTTTGGGGAATGATCAAGTGCTTGTCTCGGAAAATAAACCCATCATATAGGTAGAATGAGCTGAATGCTCCCTTTCCACAAGCTTGGTAAGCTTCTCCGAAAACTATATCATCTTTGTATAGCTCCTTGATGTGCTCGAATCCTAGCATATTTGCTTTAATTGTGGAGATCAATGCATGTCTTCTTCATAATGCATCTGCCACAATGTTTTCCTTCCTTTTTTGTACTTGATCACGTAAGGAAAGGACTCTATGAACTCCAGTCACTTAGCATGCCTTCTTTTGAGTGAAGTATGCGCTCTCGTGGTCTGGGTGAATGATGAATTCCTTGGAAAACAAGTAATGCTGCCATGTTTCTAAGGCTCGGTCGTAAGTCGCGTAGTTAAGCGTATCTCCACTAAACTTCTCACTAAAGAAAGCTACTAGTCTCTTCCTCTGGTGCAAGATAGCTCCAATACCCATTCCAGAAGCATCACACTTCACTTCAAATATCTCTTCAGGGTCTGGTAATGCCAAAACCGGTGCTTGAGTGAGGCATTGCTTAAGTGTGTTGAATGCAGTTTCCTGAGCTTCTCCCCATGAGAATGGTGCATTATTTTTTATCACAGTGGTCAAATGTGCTGCTATGGTGCTTAAATCCCTCACAAAACATCTATAGAACCTGGCTAGACCATGGAAGCTTCTCACATGTCCGATTGTTGTTTTTTGGTGTAGGCCATTCTTGGATGGCTTTGATATTCTCTTTATCAACCTGTAAGTTCTGGCTACTAATAACAAAACCTAAAAAGACAAGTTGATCAGTACAGAAGGTGCACTTCTTAAGGTTGGCATATAGACCTTCTTTAAAAGTGTTTGCAAAAAAGCTCTAAGTGTTGAAGATGATCGCTTAAGCATTTACTATAGATAAGGATATCATCAAAGCAAACTACTACGAATTTACTTATAAAAGACCTTAGAACCTGGTTCATGAGACGCATGAAGGTGCTTGGAGCATTAGTCAATCTGAATGGCATGACTAACCACTCATACAATCCTTGCTTGGTCTTAAATGCGGTTTTCCACTCATCTCCTTCATGCATTATGACTTGGTGGTATCCACTGTTCAAATATACCTTTTAGAGGATGGTTGCTCCATTTAGTTTGTCTAGCATGTCATCTAGACATGGAATGGGATGTCGGTATTTGATGGTAATGTTGTTGATGGCATGAGAGTCCACACACATTCTCCATGATATGTCTTTCTTAGGCACTAGGAGCATATGCACATCACAAGGACTTAGGCTCTCTTGGATGTATCCTTTAGCCATTAGATCATGTACTTGCCTCTCCTGCTCCTTAGTCTACTCCACATTCATTCTATAGGCTGGTTTGTTGGGCAAATCTGAGCTAGGAACAAGATTAATATGGTGCTCTCTATGCCCCTGATAGGTGGTAATACGGCTGGTATTTCCTCTGGAAAGACATCTTGAAACTTGTCCAAAATAGCTTGTGCATCACTTGGAAGCTTAAGGTCTTGATAACCTGTACTTAAACACTCTTTGAAAACCATTAGCAGCATAGTGCCCTGGGCACTTATGGTTTTGAAAATAGAACTAGAAGTAAGATAAAGGCTAGTCTTACTTACTTGAGCCTCTTTGTTACGATTCTTAGAACTCATTAAATTTTTACGATTCCTATTAGTTCTTATCTTGTAATTTTTGCTTTCACGAATCTTTCCACTTTCACTACAAATGAAATTATAAATGTAACTTTCATTGGAATTCTTACTATCGCTTAAAAAGCGACTATCAATACAGATGTGAGAACGAAAATAAGAGTCAATACAACTATTAATGTGATTATTACAATTAGATTTAGTATCCTTAATGTAAGGATCACAGTGCGGATCTGTGACTGTAATTCATGGACTTATGATAGACTAAGAGGTGCGAGGTTGTACTTACGGTCCTTGTATAAGAAAGAATAGTAGTTGGTGCGTCTGTTGTGGTATGTAGCTCTATCAAACTACCACGGCCTAACAAGTAGTAGATGGCCTGCTTGCATTGGCACCACTCATATGACTTGGTCTTGGTACTTGCCCCTACTGAATGGTACAGTCACTTGCTCTGTGACCTTTAGTTATGTCCTATCAACGAGTCATTGCAACTTATATGGTGTAGGATGTTTGGTCTTTGCAAGACCTAAACTGTCCACTATATACTTGCTAGCCACATTAGTACAAGAACCTCCATCTATGACTAGATTACATACATTGTCTTTGATGGTGCAACAAGTGTGAAAGAGATTCTCTCTTTAATGTAAACGTCAAGTTTACTATTTTGTTAATGAAAATTAATTTCCTTTTTATTTTTTCCCTTTAGTTATTTGTTAAAAAAATAAAGATAGTGTTTATAAATGAGTAATGACGTTTACGCTTCTTCTAGTTACATTTGTTTTTCTAATTTTCTTCGAGTCTCTAGTTCTGTAACTCAACAGTCAACACTACAAGACCAAGCTATAAGGTACGTATTAGAGAAATCATAGATCTGTTATATTAACTCTTTGATTAAATCAGCAAAAAACCTAGAATCGATTGGTTCTTAATTTTTATGATATTTATGTGTATTCTTTATTTAGGTTTTCTAAGCTTTTAAAATTATTCAAGTGTTTTGTTTGATATTTGAAGAGTATATGATCAAATATACAAATAATTTCAAAATATTATCAAACCCGGTTGAATCCGGTCGGACCGCATTGACCCACGACCCAAATGCTTCTGTGGTTCGGTTGTCGGTTCGGTTTTAAAAATATTACACTTAGCAAATGTCTTGTTACTAGTAATTCACCAACGTCTGGATACTCAATGTCTTCCTCTTGATCAGTTGGCTCGGTTTCTTGCTCATCTTGAGACTCATAATCTCCACATTGTGCACTCCCTTGACATATGCCCTCTTCCCTGACATTTAAAACAATTAATATCTCTAGTTCTTTAAGAATTAGAGAATGTACATTGTTCTGGCCGTGTGAATTTAAGTTGCTCAGTGGGTTTGCTCTTGAATCTAGAGTCTATCTCCACTGCCTTTCCTTTTTCTAATGGATTGTTGCTACTTGAGTCCCAAGGTTGTGGATTTCTACTGTGGTTTGATAGAGTGGTTTTGCTTTTGATCTGTTGCTCCACTTGAACAGTTAGATGCAATAACTCGTGCATTCCATGATATTGAGCTCTCTCCATCTTTCTAGCAATGCGCTCTTGCAAACCGTCTATGAACTGAGCCATCAAGGCTTCTTCGGATTCTTCTAACTGATGTAGGATCAGTAGGAGCCGATCTTACAGGGTGGAGTGATGGAGAATTCTCTAACTGGCCGTAAGACTACCTTTAGAGGATTCGATAAAGATGAATGATGAACTAGGATTGCAGGAGATTGATAGACGACACACAGTGATGCAGTCATCAAAATAGTAGCTGAACCGGAGCTCCATCAAACTTACCACTCGAGCCGCATAGGATCCGACAAGGACACATGTGCCTTTCATGGAGCATACCGAACCAACCAGAAGGAGCTAAGCAACAAATCAAATTGGCCCAGAAAATCGACTCATCAGAGACTGATGATGAAGTGGAATTGGGTCCATAAGAGCTCGGACCAAACTGGAATTAAATTTACAAACAGGTGATTCCAGACTACCTGGTCAGGGAAGCCGATGCAGACATATTTCCATTTTTCGATGCCTTCCAGCTCAACCACAAAGATTCAGAGCATGAGACTACCTGGAAAACATTCTCATCTCACCTAGATAATGCCTCGAAGTGGAATCATCCCAATCAAAGTTCAAACGAAGGAGTTATTCAGTTTTCAAATCAGGCAATTCTGAACTTACCCGAATTGGACATACACGCGTTGATTGGAGGATTCAGACCAAACCAAGAGGAATTAAGCTACAAACTAAATTCGTAGGAAATCTTGATCCAACATATACACTCGGCGAATTGGATTCATGACAAGACCGGTATTGGTTTGAAAGATATTCAATTTCTAAACTATAGGATCCTCGACTTGCCTTATTTGAAACCTTCCGGGTTTGGGAGACTTCAAACGTATCTTTGGCAACCAGGAGACTTTATCCATCAATTAGAGGCTCTACAAGAAGTCACTAGTTCCACAAAAACACGCAGGATCAGTTGGGACCACTCAAAGACCCACTTGCTTTATTTATACCCGAGTGCATTCAATGCGTTCACATTGCAACAACTCTATTACTTGCAGCTTGTGCACGTATTGAAAGCTTCCCAGAGCATCCAGAATGTACCTAGATACCTTACTTTCGCCCCTAAGCTCTCAAGATACAAGGAGCCTCCAACTTACCTTATTTGGTCGATTGTGTCATCAATTCTCCAACGGCTAGTTTCTTATTTAATTTTTGCGATTTGCTTCTTGTTTTAGACATTAGATATGTTGGATTTCGAGCCTATATAAGCTCAGTTCATTGTTCATTGTAAATGACCTTTCATCTTTGAATTATTCAATAAAAACTTTAAGTTTTCTTTTACAAAATAGTGACTTTTGTGTTCTGTCATTTCAAGCCTTTGGTGAGATTTTATTGTCTTATATGATTGCGTTTCTAGGTTGTTTGTGAGATTCAATCAGTCTGGTTTGTGTATTGTTGTGGATTCAATGACAAAAACCTTCATCTTCATCTCTATCATCATCCATCTCCGTGTGCGTAGCTTGTAAACTCTCGATCATCTTGTGAACATAATTTTAGTGGATTCCAATCTTATATCATTCTATTCCATAAAATCGAAAAATAATAATAATAATAAGTGCTTTGTTTTCTTGCATTTTTGTTATTTGCTTCCGCATCCATCAAATAAAAATCAAAAATCAAAATTTATTTGTTTCAGTTTTGCTATTTTAATTATTTCATTTCATAAAAGAAAATTCATAAAAATTGCATTCTCATTAATTTTATTGTTGCAAGTTTTATTTTATTAAAAACATAAAAAAGAATTATTTTAAGTTGTCGAATTATGGTTAAAATCAGGAGAAAAGAAAATAAAAAGTTTACATATTTTTGTTTTGTCATTATTCATTCTTTCCTTTTTCTATTTGATACAACTTTGATTCTCGTCTTCTTTCTTTGTTTGCGAGATATTGCAAGGAGGAAAATTAGAGACAATCGAAGGCTTTTATACAAGCCAAAGCCAACAGATATCCATAGAAGCCAAATGAGAAAATTTGAGTAATGAAGGACATGATGCTGATGGATACAGGATTGAAGCGTGGTCTGATTATGAGGAGACACTCCCCAACCAAAGAAGATCGATCCAAAGCATCCATACACCACATGGAGTGCCCCCTATCAAGATGCACTGATCCACTATCATGATTACCAATCGAAATGTGATGAAGAAACAGATGAGGAATATCACTACAGTCCTCCAAGGTGTGAAGAGAAGTCTTAACCCCACAGAGTCGTACCAAGCCGAGTACAATCCCACACCACACCAATCGGATCATGGACTCACTTCAACAAGGATTAAGATTACCAATCTAAATCCCTTACTTTTTTTAGGTTTTAGCAATGAACCCAAAAATTACCTACAGTGGGAGACAAATATGAAACAGTGGCTGCACTCTAACAACATCCTCAAGGAAGAGAAGTTATTGGAGAAGCTAAGATACACTTGTTGGAGAAGCTTATAATCGGTTGGTACAAGCTTATAATCGGTTGGTACAAGAAGATGCACGAACATACTACTCCAATCCAGTCCTCAATTGGGGAGACCTCAAAGCACGAATGTACATGGAGTTTGCCAAGAAGTTCCAAACATGCAAGGACATCCCTACCAAGTCTACATACCAAACAACACCAAGGAATGGGATGTCAACACCTCAGTCGAGGCTAGTTCTTGAGCACAAGCATGTCTACTGTTCTGAGTCAAGGAGAGTGTATCCAAACATTTCAAAGAAGCAAACAGAGGCTAAGCAAACTGATGAGGACATCTTAAGCAGCAAGGTTGGAGAAGAAGATCCATTGCTTGTACCTGTTGGACCAGTTACGAGAGCCAAAGCTAAAAAGATGAATGATGCACTTAATGGACTGATTTATGAAGTTCTGGACAAGGAGATCATTCAAAAATCCATTGGTTATGTAATCTATCAAGTCCAGCCTGTTTTGAGCCTAATACAAGTCCAAGAAGAGCCCAAAATAATCACCTTATGTTCTGGTCAAGAGAAGTGACGAAAATCACAAATAAAGAGTCATCAGCCTTATCTAGAAACACCATCTAGAAGCTCCATCTAGAAGCTCCATTACAAGTCAATAAAATCTGAAATTAGAAGTCAGAAAAATCTGCCATTAAAAGTCAATATAGGCTGCCTCAGAATTGGACTCTTAGTAAGCTTTGTTTAGATCTTTCTCTATATAAAGAGAACAAACATGTAAAGAAAAATCAGACAGCAAATACAGAAATATTCAGATCAAGAAATCAGCTTTCTAATCAGATTTCTTCTTTTGTGAGAGTGATTCTCATTTTGTTCCTTGTGAACTTTTCGATCCTTGGTATGTAATATCCAAGTGATCAAACCGGCTTATCAAACAATTCCCATCATTGTTTGTGGCGCCATTCACTGACCAAAGATTGTAGAATCGTTCTAAGTGAGCATTGGGTCTTGGGTTTAATATACCCCTGGTTCGTGCTTCGCGAGTTCTTCATTCTAAGGTTTCCACCGCCTTGTTTTTTTTTTGGAGCGTTTTAAGTTGAGTATTGGGTCTAAGGTTTAATATACCTTAGGTTTGTACTTCGCGAGTCCACTGAAGTCAAGGATTATCCTTTCTACCATCTTAGAGAAAAGTTTCCTTGGGTATTCCGCATCATCTGGTATCAGAGCAAATCTCTAAGAAAGGTTTATCATTTTATCTAATCTGTTCATCTTCTTATCTATTCATTTTCTTTGTTTCATAATCTATCCTTTCATCTTTCTTTTCTTCCATTTTCAGTTTTCAATCTTTTCTGTTTTCATTCCTGAAAATCCAGCAAAAAAAAAAAAAAAAAAAAAAAAAAAAAAACGAAAAAAAAACGGATCAAAGAAGTTCTGCATTGTTTTTGCATTCTAAAATTTCATATTCCAACATTTGTATTGTCAAAAGCGTGTGTGCAATCTGTTCTTGAAAAAAAAAAACAAAAAAACAAAAAAAAAAAATCTTTCTAGATTGACTTTGTATCTTCAATCTCCTTATTTTGGTCTTTGATCTACTTTGGGGAAGCATACTAAGTTGTATTGGTTAGTTCTATAAGAACTTTTTGAGGATCACTAGAGAGGGAAAAGGCAGAGTGTGTGAGGACATTAGAGGGTAAAAGCCAAACTGAGTGAAACACTTTTGAGTGAAACACTTGAGAGATTGTGAGGTCTTTTACTACTAACGTTTCTTTGCAGGAACAGTCATGTCTAACCATGGAGAAAACAGCAACAACAACGATGCTGAGAACCAACATCCAACCATTCCAAATCTTCAAATTCAAGCCTTGTTGGGAGAGATGCGGCGGCTGATGAGGGTTGAGTTGGAAGCCGTTCATCAGAGGTTGGATCGTGTTCAAGAAGAGGCACAACAGAGGCAACCACGAAATTTGCCTATTAGGACAGAAGGAAATCAACCTAGACAAGCAAGGGTTGAAGAAGAAGTCAATTACTACAGCCATGATGATCATTCATCAATGGGGAGCCGTAGGAGACCACGACGTGCTAGAGAGGCAAGGGATCGAACTGATGACAACTTGGGAGGTATTAAGTTGAAGATTCCATCATTTCATGGGAAGAATGATCCTGATGCATATCTAGAATGGGAGAAAAAGATTGAGTTCGTTTTTGATTGCCAAAACTATTCTGAAGTGAAGAAAGTATGAGTCGCAGCCACTGAACTTTGTGATTATGCTATTAATTGGTGGGATCAGTTGGTGACAAGCAGGAGGCGAAATGGCGAGTATCCCATTGAGACATGGGCTGAGATGAAGGCTATAATGAGGAGGCATTTTGTGCCCATCCATTATCATCGAGAGCTACACCAAAAGCTGCGACGATTGAATCAAGGCAATCGAAGTGTGGAGGATTATTTCCAGGAGATGGAGATCCTCATGATGAGAGCAAACATTGAAGAAGATAGAGAAGCTACCATGGCGAGATTTCTTAACGGCTTGAATCGTGAAATTCAAGACAGAGTGGAAATGCAACATTATGTGGAGTTAGAGGATATGTTGCATAAGGCTATCTTGATTGAGCAGCAGCTTAAGAGAAGGGGAAATTCACGTCAAACATTTGGTTCCAATTCATCCACAATGAAACCAAACTTTTCCAAGGAGGAGAAGATAACCCCTAAACCAAAATTCGAAGCAAAGCCATCCACTACTGGCCATGGAAACAAAGGTAAAACTGAATCTTCTAATGCACGTAACCGTGATGTGCAATGCTTTAAGTGCCATGGCAGGGGCCATTATGCTAATGAATGTCCCAACCGAAGAACAATGGTGCTTAGAGATGATGGTGAAATAGAAACTGAAGAAGAAGCAGAATCTGATTCTATGTCATCATTAGAAGACGATGTTGAAGAACTTCCGGCCAAAGGTGAATTGTTGGTCGCAAGGAGGTCATTGAGTGTGCAAGCTAAAGAAGAAGACAATGTGCAGCGTGAGAATCTGTTTCATTCTAGATGTCTTATTCAAGACAAGGTGTGCAGCCTGATTATTGATGGAGGAAGCTGCACAAACGTGGCTAGCACGACTCTAGTGGAGAAATTAGGTTTGAAAACCAAGAAACATTCCAAGCCTTACAAACTACAGTGGTTGAATGATAGTGGTGAGTTGAAGGTAACAAGGCAAGTTCTGATTTCATTTTGCATTGGAAAGTATGAAGATGAAGTGCTATGTGATGTAGTACCAATTCAAGCAGGCCATATACTACTGGGAAGACCATGGCAATTTGATCGCAGAGTGAGTCATGACGGTTACACCAACAAACACTCATTTGAATTCAAAGGAAGGATTGTTACACTTGTTCCTATGAAACCACAAGAAATTTACCAAGATCAGCTGCTACTCAAACAAAAGGAGGAGCAAAAATCATTGAGTGACCCAAACACTTACCACCAAAAAGAGAGTGAGAGCTTGAGAAAAACCCAGAAACAGACTTGTGAGAGCAAACCCGTGAGGAAACACACAAATTTCTTTGTGAGGTCTTGTGAGATAAAGAGAGCGATGTTTTCAAAACAACCAATGGTTGTACTTCTGTACAAGGAAGAACCTTTAAACTCTAACGATCTTGACCCAGTGTTGCCTAGTTGTGTTTTTTCATTGTTGCAGGATTATGATGATGTCTTTCCAGAAGATACACCTCATGGTTTACCACCAGTTCGTGGGATTGAGCATCAAATTGATTTTGTACCAGGAGCATCCATTCCTAACCGGCCTGCCTATAGAACGAATCCAGAGGAGACAAAGGAGCTTCAAAGGCAAGTTAGTGAACTGATGGAGAAGGGGTACATTCGAGAAAGCATGAGTCCATGTGCTGTTCCAGTTTTGCTAGTTCCTAAGAAGGATGGGACTTGGAGGATGTGTGTTGACTGTCACGCCATTAACAACATCACGGTAAAGTATCGACACCCTATTCCTCGTTTAGATGATATGCTGGATGAATTGCATGGTTCTTGTGTGTTTTCTAAGATTGATCTTAAGAGTGGTTATCACCAGATTCGAATGAAAGAGGGTGATGAGTGGAAAACTGCTTTTAAAATAAAACATGGTTTATATGAGTGGTTAGTAATGCCTTTTGGATTAACTAATGCACCCAGCACTTTCATGAGATTAATGAATCATGTTCTGAGAACATTCATTGGAATATTTGTTGTCGTCTACTTTGATGACATTCTGATCTATAGCAAAAACTTAGAAGATCATGTTGAGCATTTGAAATCTGTTTTAGATGTTCTAAGAAAAGAAAAATTGTTTGCTAATCTGAAGAAGTGTACCTTTTGCACAGATAAACTTGTGTTTCTAGGTTTTGTTGTAAGTGCACAGGGTATACAGGTTGACGAAGAGAAAGTGAGGGCTATTCGAGAGTGGCCTAGTCCAAAAACTGTTGGTGAAGTGCGAAGTTTCCATGGACTTGCTGGTTTCTATCGGAGGTTTGTAAGAGACTTTAGTACCATTGCTGCCCCAATCACTGAAGTAATCAAGAAGGATGTAGGATTCAAATGGGGAGAAGCTCAAGAAGAAGCGTTCCAACTGTTAAAAGAAAAATTGACTAACGCTCCTCTGTTGTCTTTGCCTAACTTTTTAAAGACTTTTGAGATTGAGTGTGATGCTTCAGGTGTTAGAATTGGAGCTGTGTTGATGCAAGAGAAGAAGCCAATTGCATTCTTTAGTGAAAAGTTGAACGGAGCAACTTTGAACTATCCTACATATGACAAAGAGTTATACGCTCTTGTTCGAGTATTGCAAACATGGCAGCACTACTTGTGGCCTAAGGAGTTTGTGATTCACACTGATCATGAATCTTTGAAACACTTGAAGGGCCAACAAAAGTTGAACAAACGTCATGCACGTTGGATGGAATTCATTGAGACATTTCCTTATGTCATTCGATACAAGCAAGGTAAGGAAAATGTCGTGGCTGATGCATTATCAAGAAGGTATGCTTTACTTTCTACTCTTGATGCTAAGGTACTTGGTTTTGAACACATCAAGGACTTATATTCTTCTGATCTAGATTTTAAAGATGTGTATCAATCTTGTGAGAAGTTTGCACATGGGAAGTACTTCAGGCATGAAAACTTTCTGTTTCATGAGAATAAACTATGTGTGCCTAACTGTTCTTTGAGAGACCTCCTGGTTAGGGAATCACATGGAGGAGGACTAATGGGGCATTTTGGAGTTGCCAAAACGTTGAGTATTTTGCAGGAGCATTTCTATTGGCCACACATGAAGAGAGATGTGGAGAGAATCTGTGGCAGATGTGTAACTTGCAAACAAGCCAAGTCCAGAGTACAACCGCATGGTATGTATACTCCTTTGCCTATCCCTACTAATCCTTGGACTGATATCTCTATGGATTTCGTGTTAGGACTGCCTAGGACTAAGAAAGGAAGAGATTCTGTCTTTGTAGTTGTTGATAGATTCTCTAAGATGGCACACTTCATTCCATGTCATAAAACTGATGATGCTTTGCATGTTGCTGATTTGTTCTTTAGAGAAGTTGTTCGATTGCATGGCATGCCTAGAAACATTGTTTCAGATAGAGATGCTAAGTTCTTAAGCTACTTTTGGAAAACTTTGTGGGCTAAGTTAGGAACTAAGTTGTTGTTTTCAACTACTTGTCATCCTCAAACTGATGGTCAAACTGAAGTAGTGAATAGAACTTTATCCACTTTGTTGCGTGTTATCATTAAAAAGAACATCAAAACATGGGAAGATTGTTTGCCGCATGTTGAGTTTGCTTATAATCATGCTGTACATTCTGCTACAAAGTTTTCACCTTTTCAGATTATTTATGGTTTTAATCCTTTGACCCCTTTGGATTTATCACCATTACCTTTAAATGAGCGTGTGAACTTAGATGGAAAAAGAAAAGCTGAATTTGTTAAGAAGATTCATGAGAAAGCACGCCACAACATTGAGAAAAGGACTGAGCAATACCAAAAGCAAGCAAACAAAGGGCGACGACAAGTTATCTTTGAACCGGGTGACTGGGTTTGGGTTCATATGAGAAAGGAGCGTTTTCCAGCCCAGAGAAAATCCAAACTGATGCCAAGACGAGATGGTCCATTTCAAGTCTTAGAAAAGATCAATGACAATGCCTACAAGGTAGACTTGCCCAGTGAGTACAGTATAAGTTCTAGCTTCAATGTTTCTGACTTGACTCCTTTTTGATGTAGGTGACCAGCTTGATTTGAGGTCAAATCCTTTTCAAGAGGAGGGGAATGATGAGGACATCTTAAGCAGCAAGGTTGGAGAAGAAGATCCATTGCTTGTACCTGTTGGACCAGTTACGAGAGCCAAAGCTAAAAAGATGAATGATGCACTTAATGGACTGATTTATGAAGTTCTGGACAAGGAGATCATTCAAAAATCCATTGGTTATGTAATCTATCAAGTCCAGCCTGTTTTGAGCCTAATACAAGTCCAAGAAGAGCCCAAAATAATCACCTTATGTTCTGGTCAAGAGAAGTGACGAAAATCACAAATAAAGAGTCATCAGCCTTATCTAGAAACACCATCTAGAAGCTCCATCTAGAAGCTCCATTACAAGTCAATAAAATCTGCAATTAGAAATCAGAAAAATCTGCCATTAAAAGTCAATATAGGCTGCCTCAGAATTGGACTCTTAGTAAGCTTTGTTTAGATCTGATGAGGCCATCAGATCAGTAGATGAACCAGAGCTCAATCAAACCGAAGGCACAAGGCCCATCCGATCCGTCCATGACATATGTCTCTTCCAAGGAGCCTACCGAATGAACCAAGAGGAGTTAAGCAACAACAAAGCTTGTTCCAGAAACTTAACTCATCACCAATTCACCGAAAAGAAGAATTGGGTCAATCGGAGGTCGGACCAAACCACAATCGAATTTACAAAATGGGTGATTCCAGACTACCCGGATAGTGAAGCCAGTGCAGCCCTATGGCCATTGTTCGATGAATTCCGGTTCAACCACGAAGATTCAGAACATGAGACCACCTGGAAAACGTTCTCAGCTCACCTAGAGCGCGCCTCGAAGTGGAATCCGCCAATTTGGAATTCGGATGAAGAAGTTATTCAACTCGCAAAACGCGTGACTCCAAACTTACCCGCTTTGGACCTACGCGCACTAATTAGAGGATTGCAACCAAACCAAGACGATTTAAGCTACAAACCGATTTGTTCTATAATCTTGATTCATCAGAGAACCACTGAGAATTGGAATCAGGTCAATACCGGTTTTGGTTTGAGAGATATTAATTTTCTAATCCAGAAGATCCCAGACTGTCCTTATTTGGAACCTTCCGGGTTTGGTGGACTTCAATCATATGTTTGGCGACCAGGAGAGTTTCTGAAACAACTAGAGGCTCCTAAACACATCTCAAGAGTCATTCCCAGCCATTGGATCAGGAGGATTTCGTGCACCAACATATATATTTTGAATTTAAAGAGAGACACCATCCTGAAAATCATCCATAAAACATGGGCAGAAATTATGGCACGCTTTCTTTCTTTATTTGTTTCTTTCTTTAATAATTTTGAACGTTTGTATAACTTTATTTGGCCTATATAGGCTCAGTTTATTCTCATTGTAAAGAGAACCCCTTGAATTTTGAAAGTAATAATCAGTTTGTTCTTTGTCCACAAAGTTTGGTTCTTTGTGTTGTCTTATTTCATTAGAGTTTAAGTGAGTGATTCACTTCTATTCTCTTGAAGCCACGAATCTGTTTGTTTGTGTGATTCAAACAACCTTATTCGTTCACCGATTGAGAGAGTCAATCACCGATTGAGAGAGTCAATCACCTATCTTCATCATTCCATCTCTATATCGTCCCTCTTCCGCCAAAGCTTGTCAACTTTGACAACCTTGTGATTTTTAGGACTTGGAGTGATTCCGTTCCTATATCAAGATCTTTCTCTATATAAAGAGAACAAACATGTAAAGAAAAATCAGACAGCAAATACAGAAATATTCAAATCAAGAAATCAGCTTTCTAATCAGATTTCTTCTTTTGTGAGAGTGATTCTCATTTTGTTCCTTGTGAACTTTTCGATCTTTGGTGTGTAATATCCAAGTGATCAAACCGGCTTATCAAACAATTCCCATCATTGTTTGTGGCGCCATTCACTGACCAAAGATTGTAGAATCGTTCTAATGAGCATTGGGTCTTGGGTTTAATATACCCCTGGTTCGTGCTTCGCGAGTTCTTCATTCTAAGGTTTCCACCGCCTTGTTTTTTTTTTGGAGCGTTTTAAGTTGAGTATTGGGTCTAAGATTTAATATACCTTAGGTTTGTACTTCGCGAGTCCACTGAAGTCAAGGATTATCCTTTCTACCATCTTAGAGAAAAGTTTCCCTGGGTATTCCGCATCACAAACAGTTCCAACAAGGGAGGTTCAACAAAAGCCAATTCCAACAACGTTTCTTGAACCGCAAGGCAAACACCCCCAAGGTAAGTCCTCTAACTCTTTAAGGTTTACTGAAAACGATCTGTTATAGGTGTCACAAAGAGGCCATTTTGCTGCAAGCCCAACTAGACAATTTGTAGAACCCACAAATCAAAATTCTTATCTTAAGCCGCATGTAACAGAGGAACAAGATATTTTTTCACCTCGCAAAGATGAAATAGTC
Source organism: Pseudoturritis turrita (assembly GCA_900406555.1). NCBI lineage: Eukaryota > Viridiplantae > Streptophyta > Magnoliopsida > Brassicales > Brassicaceae > Pseudoturritis > Pseudoturritis turrita. The sequence goes on from OVBL01000853.1 coordinate 62,803, forward strand.
CAAACTGAAATGTGTCCACCTATTTATGGTGATTGAATGACTGCTATAACGCACTTGTTTCTTCCCAATGGTGTTGGAACAATTGTAGGTAATGAGGAGATATTCTCAAACCAGATTCAATGCCACGGAGAGCTAGCTCCATTGATTAAGAAGCCAGCTACTCGGGGAGTTGAAAGTTTCCATGACACCATACTGATCAAAGAAGAACCACCGGATTCACCACCACTTGATTAAATCCGAGGTAACTTTCTTAATCATCAAACGGTTCAAAATTCTAACTTGCCCTATAAATGTGCAGGAAATTTAGTTTTAAGGAAACAAACATCTGGAAGAGGGAGGGTATGATGCGGTCATTATATAACAGTAGCTGAACCGGATCAAACATACCACTCGAGCTGCATAGAATCTGGCAAGGACACATGTGCCTTTCATGGAGCATACCGAACCAACCATAAGGAGTTAAGCAACAAATCAAATTATCCTAGAAACTTGAATCATCAAAGACTCATAGAGAATTTGAATTGGGTCCATAGGAGCTCGGACCAAACCGAAATCAAATTTATAAACAGGGTGATTCTAAACTACCTGGTTAGTGAAGCCGATGCAGACTTATGTCCATTGTTCGATGCATTCCAGCTCAACTACGAAGATTTAGAGCATGGGACTACCTGGAAAACATTCTCAGTTCACCTAGAGCACGTCTCGAAGTGGAATCAGTCCAATCGAAGTTCAGAAAAAGGAGTTATTCTGTTTTCAAATCGGATAATCCCGAACTTACGCGAATTGGACTTACACGCGTTGATTTGAGAATTCCGACCAAACCAGAAGGAATTCAGTTACGAACTAACTTGTTATTAAATCTTGATCCAACATATACGCTCAGCAAATTGAATTCATGCCAAAACCGGTTTTGGTTTGGAAGATATTCAATTTCTAAACCAGAGGATCCTCCACTTGCCTTATTTGGAGCCTTCTGAGTTTGGGAGACTTCAAACGTATCTTTTGTGACCAGGAGACCTTATCCATCAACTAGATGCTCTACAAGACGTAACTAGTTTTATCAAAATGCACATGATCAGTTGGGACCACTCAAAGTGCATTTAATGCGTGCACATTGCAATAACTCTTTTCCTTGCAGCTTGGGCACGTATTGAAAACTTCTCAGAGCATCCAAAATGTACCTAGATACCTTAAATTTGATAGGAGGAAAACTACTACTAAGTTTTAATCCAAATAACCACAAGAGCATGGCAAATGTCATTGTACTACTTAGGGATCGAATCCACAAGGAAATTGATAAGGACAATAAGAATGCAAAGGACTTAAGAAGCTTAGCAAATTCAAGTGGTTGTGTTTTAAGTAACCAATCTAACAACCTAAGAAATTAAGGCAATGAGCAAGGATATTAACTCAACAAGAACAAGAAACATAAAAGAAAGCATGCATAAGCAAATTAAACTTAAAAGCAATTTAGAAAAGTCAACAAAAAGTCAACCGGACAAACAAATATGATCAAATATGATAAAGGTATGGACTTTGGGTAGAGATCATAGACTAGTAGTGATTAACCTATGACTAATGATGCAAGATCATATAACAAACTATTTCCAAGAAATGGATCCTATATCTAGATTAGTTCACTTTCGCAAATACTAATCTATTCTACTAATCCCCCAAAATGACAACCTTTCGGTCCCTATTGAAGTAGATTAGAGATCATTAATGAATAAGTCCATACAAGTCAACTAATCACCTTAAACATCAAGTGGTTAATTGGATAAGATGTGAAAAGCATGTTTAAAGTTCTCCTAGACATTTTCACAAATACCTTTCGGGCATGAAAAAACCATGATCAAAGAATTGATTAGGAAGTTCAATCCTAGCATTGGGCACACTCCTAAACATAAGAAATAATAATAATGTAGACCTAAGCATCACTAATTATGCATCAAACATCCTAATCTACTATACCCATAATCCATAAAAATGACTACTCACTCATGGATGATGCAAAAACCAAGGTGTTATGAAATCATAGGCTTGAATCTTGAAAAAAGGACTTTCTCTCCCAAAAGTCCGATAAAGCTAATCCTTTCTTTCGACATCGTTGTTGCCAATCTCGGTGGCGTCAACCCCCTTTTTAGCACTAATGAGGAATCGAAGATCTCCTCCAAAACCACCTCCCCAAAACCACCTACTCAGAATTACGCACCATTGTCCCGATTCCGATCGCCCTTTCCTCTCAAGAATGTCCACCGGATCTGGTGAGCCCAGGAACCAGTAATCTTGGACTCGGCAACAGCTAAAACCTTCTCAACAGGTCCATGTATCCCCAAAATTCATAGATCTGACGAAGATCAATCACCTACCGAACCTGGTGATGCGATTCGTTTAAACTACTAATAAGTTTTAACCTTAGATAACCACAAGTGCATGACACATGTCATTGTAGCATTTAAGGGTCATTCTTCCACAAGGAGTATACGAAGGCAATAAGAATGCAAGATACTATAGAAGCTACACCAATTTCAAGTGTTGTGTTTTGTAACCAACTAACAACCTAAGCAAATGTAAACAAGGATGCAAGAAAAGTAATAAACAAGATTAGAAACATAAAAGAGAACATGCATAAGTAAATTAAACTTGGAAGAAAGCAATAAGCAAGCAAATTAAGAAAGTCAACAAAAAGTCAACAAAACAAACAAAGATGATCAATAAGATAAAGGCATGGACTATGGGTAGAGATCATAGACCAAGAGTGTTTAACATATGATTAGTGATTCAAGACCATATAAATAACCATTTCCAAGACATGGATCCCGTGAAGTAGGCTAGCTCGTTTTCACATAGTACTAGTCCATTATACTAACCACCCAAAATGACAATCTTTTCGGTCCCTATTGAAGTGAGAAGAGATCATGAGCGCATATGCCCATAAAAGTCGACAAATCACCCTAAAACATCAAGTGTTAATTGGCTAGGATATAAAAAGCATGAATTAGAGTTGGTCTAGACATTTTCACAAACACCTTTCGGGCATGAAAAGACCTTGATCTAAGAGTTGATTAATTACTTTAATCTTAGCTATGGGATCTCTCTAATCAATGGAAATCATGCAAATCTAGGCCTAATCTTCACTAACCACACATGAAACATCCTAATCTACTCCACCCATAATCCACTAAAAGACTAATTACTCATGCTTAAACAAACCATCAAAACATGAGTGATTAAAGACATAATAAAAGATTAAGAGAAAAGATAAAGAAAACTTCACTAATCAAACATAAAAAGTTGAAGCTTTAACATCCAAATCCAAGGATCCAAAGGGTTTTGTTTTTTCCCAAGGGATAAAGAAAAATCAGAAAAAGCTTAGGGTTTTTAATGTGCTTAAAAGTATTTATAGGAAAACAAGATGTACCCGGGACAAACCGGGTCAAACTCGGAATTGTGCAGAAAATGTAGTCTGGATCGACGTGTTATATCGACCTTCTGAAACCACCACGTCAATGCAGTGAACATCTAGGGATCTTCTCGTCTTGTGCAGCTCACATCGACGTGCTGCATCGACGTGATGAGCAGAACACGTCGATGCAGCAAACACTTGGTGGTGTTTGGCTCCTTTTCATCCCCTTTGGTTCTCCTTTCTTCTCCAATTGATTGCTCTATATCATAGGCCTCCATAGTACCTGAAAAAGACTCAAAATGCAATGCAAATGCAAGGTAATGGACCTAGGACTCTAAGACTAAACTTACACTAAATGGAGCCTAATATGAAAAGAAAGATGGATTAAGTAATCTAAATGAGTGTGAAAGCTAAGGAAAATGCATGCTAAGGAGTGCTAAAATATGAACACATCAACTCCCCCGGACTTGCCATTTGCTTGTCCTCAAGCAAACAAGTAAGAACAACCCCGGAGAAGAGGTTTGAAGGTGAGAACTCAAAGCCAAAAGGAATTAACCAAGCATTCAACATCAAGGCTCAAGATAATACAAAGTTATATCATAAGTGAATCTGTACTCAATCAATCTTCTCACATCTATCGCTACTTCAATCTTTTGCCTCTAGACTCAAAGTTAAGTCTTGCCACCCTATCTACCAATTCTTTAACATTCAATTAGGTGTTTAAGTGCAGTCTTGCTTAGAAACTATTGATCATGTTCAATCGGCATGGTAAGGAAAAAGGTTCATGATACAAAAGGTAAGGCGGTTTTAAAATATTTTGGTGACTTACTCTCAAAGAATAGTAATGCAAAACATCATGCAAAAGCAAGGGAAAATGGAACAATTGATGCATACAAAGAAGTGCTTCCATTCTACCAAACCCTTATGCCTTTAGAAACTTATGTTTTACCCATGAATTCACATATTTTCTTTCTTTTGAGACAAGCAAAATGGTTGAGAACCAAACCACCTTCTTCTTTTGTTTTTGCTAACTCGTAGGGGTTTTCTTTTCTAGACTCTTTCTTTTCTTTCCTTTTTTCATCCTCCTTGATTCTTTCTTTTTCTTTCTAACTTTTGATCTTAAGCTTATGGAGGAGAATTAGGCTTTTTGCCTTAAACACTTAGAGTCTTCTTTATACACTTAACTTTTCCCTAGAGTAGCTTTTTCTTTTCTTTTTTTCTTTCTTTCTTCGTTGGTTTCAACCATTCTCTCTTTATTTTTCTCACAAGTCTCTCACCAAACCCAATCAAGAATAAGATATCACAAACACCCTCCTAGTTTGCTAGCCTCGAGCTTAAAGGACTAGCCTAATGGAAGACCCTCTTTGTCATTCCCATCTTTCGAGATTTTGCGTGTGTATGTATTTTCAGAAAAAGGTCTCACTCAAGCAAATAACAAGGGGTTTGAAATAAAAGGTTCGGGTTAAGGTAGGGAAGCCCAACTAAATATGAGAATGGCCATTTGGATTAGCATAGAGTGGTAAAACGGATAAGAAAACCCAAGCGTGTCTTTGAAAACCATGAACATGCATCTCAAGATCCTAAGAAAGAATTTAAAGTCCAATTTAAGTAAAATAAGGTAGAATTGGTTTCAAGTTTAGAAACATCAACAAAATCAAGAGTTTCAAGCGAAGAGATCAATATGTAAAGAAGAGAGATTTTCTACGATTCACTAAAGTAATAAACGCATTATCAAGAGTTTCACATTAAATGCTAAGTCAAAAACCTTTACAAGGCAACTTCATCATTGTTCTCATATGTACAATGCAATCTAAAATGAGTATACAAGTGTATGCAATGCAACTAAATGATAATTTTTTTTGTATTTTCGAAGTTTTTCAAATTTTTAGGATTTTTGTGGTTTTTATCATATATACATGCAAATGATGAGACTCAATATGCAAAAAGAAAGCAAAACAACTAAAAGATCATTAGCAACCAATTCCCTCCCCCGAACTTACTTCTCACCGTCCCAGTGAGAAAACAAAACCGAAGGTGGAAGAAAGAAAACAATGATATGCAAAAATAAAGATTTAAAAATGATACCGTATTTACAATGGTAGGGATGATACCTTGGAGCTAGTAGCGGTCCGAATTGAATTGAAATCTTGTGGAGGAGGAGGCTCAAACATGAATCGGCGTGGCATTGGAAACCTTAGGTATTGGAAGCAATCAGTGTTGCAATACCTTGGATATGGCAAGAAACAACACAAAGGGGTCTCGTCTTCATCCATGAAGTGATACACAAGCGTGTTTAGAGCTAATCGACCCGCGAGAGTGTGTGTCAAGACCATGTAGTTAAAATCCATTGGTGGTCTATCTTGAATAGGAGTGTAGAGGCCTAAGTTCACACCAACAACATGATCGAAGAGTAGAGTAAGCATTCCTCAGATGTAAATCTTAGGGTTGTCCGCGGAAGAGACTTGGAAGCGGGTTTGAAAGAGATTTGTGAAGAACATGGATGCAGAATCCTGGTAGAAATTGGGGTCACTTGCAATGGTGCGACCATGGTAGTCATGGAGGAAGCAGTGAATCGTTCCATACATCAATCTCAACTCGTTTGAAGTGGGGACACCCGGGTTGTGACGAGCATATACGATGTTGGCTATTAGACGGAGGGCATAGCAGATGGTAGGGTTTCTCACCTTAGACATCCGTGAATTGATAGATGAGTAGGGCTCATCCATGGCTATGTTTCTCCAAACCGTTGACTCTTGATTGAATTCTTGCACCGCATTAAAAGTAGCCTCGGGGAATCCATATACTTCACAAAACGCCTTGAAAGAGATTGAGTATTTCTTTGGTCCAACCATGAATTGAATATATCCTCTTCCATTTGCTCCATCTTAAATGTATGGAACCGTAGCTAGGAAGTATTTGGTTGGCTCCGTACTCATGATCCATTTTAGCTAGCTCTCCCAAATGCATTCTTTCCATAAGATCATCCACATGATCTTGGATTCCCATCTCTAATATGGTACCGCGACAAGCAAAGCGGATAGGGTAAAAAGTGGCACGGTCTAGCTCATTCAAGAATCGGAAAGCTTCTTTAGACCACTCCTCAAAAACATAAGTCCCTTGGTGAGAATGTCGTCTTGTTATTCATGAAGAGTTCATGGTTTGCGTGCTTAGTTTATCCTACAAAAGGTAATTCTCAAATGAGAAAGGTTCACAATTTTAAAGCACAAAGTGTCCATCTATATGATCATTTCAAATGTTCAAGTGGCAATAATAGAGTGACTCTTATACTATGAACTCAAGTGTTAACATAAACCAATCAATTGAAAGTATAAGAACACCAATTCAAGGTCTTTCCTTTTCATCAAACTAGCATTTTCATTTAAATCCAAAGCAAGCCAATTTGAGAATTTCTCAATAATGTAGTGAAATTTAACGAATAAGCATGCTTAATGGTAGCATTTGAATGATAAAGCATTAAACATTTTACAAATTCTATAAAATTTTAAATTTCGTACCCTTTCTTCATTTTTCACACTAAGAACCATAAGAGATGAAATTTTCAAAATTTAACCATTAAATAATCTCAAACTCATAATAAATCAACAACCCATAGTTTATAAACCTTAACCAAAGCAAAAGGAAGCAATCTTATAATCCTAAGCTAACAACTCCAAGAAAACAAAATGTAAGCTTCCATGAGCTTTAATGGAGGAGATGGGTTAAGAGAGAACATACCTTGTGCTTGGCAAGAGGTGATATGAACAAGAGCTAATGGGAGTGGAGATTTCAAATTCTCTTGTAAATAAAATGAGTTTGAATGCAAGAAGTGTGAAAGGTGTGAGCTTTAATGTGAAAGAGAGCTTTTAGATGCAAAAGAGTTTGAGAAATGAGAGAGAAGGAAGAGGATTTTGTTTTAAGGATTTTAGAGGGTCTAAACCGGCTTAAAATAATGTTTAAAATCAAAGAAAACCGGTCCAAACCAAAGCAAACCGAGTCAACACTTAAAAAAAGGTCAAAGAAAATTTACCTTGGCTGATGCATGCTGCATCGACGTGTCAAATCGACTTCGTGAGCTCACCACGTCGATGCAGGCAACACCAGGGGGAGCTTTGAGCTGTTGTTCGTCCCATCGCTTGGTGCATCAACGTGGTGGTTTTGGTTGGTCGATGCAGGTGACATGGTACTCCAAAGTGCCATGTTTTCACCCCAAATAATCCATGCTTGATCCTCTTGCTTCCTACAAGCTCAAACACACTAAAACACAAAGAAAAATAGCTAAAACATAGATAAAAGTATGTACAAGGAGACCAAGGGATTGCCTCCCTCGTGCGCTTGTTTAACATCTCTAAGTTTGACGGTTTGAGGAGATTCTAGTTGAAGGTGGTGTGAGAACCTTTCTTGGTGCTTGGTCCCCAATCCATCAACTCAATCTTGAAACACTCCTTCATAGCCTTCTTGGCTTTGTCAATTTGCTCTTTGTTCATACCGGGAGGAAGAATAATCTTAGCCTTAGAGAATGGCTTGGAACCGCCCTTACACTTAGCTTTGCACTCAGTTTCTCCTTCAACCAACTTAATGAGACGTAGGGTGAGGGTGGGTTTCTTCTTCACACTTGGCGATTCCTTTAGATCAATAGATGTCGTAGCCTTGGACACCATGTCTTCTTGGTCTTCAAAGAGTAAGTTTAAACCATCTCCATCAAAAGTATCTTGGAGATTCTCTTCATTCCCTTTTGCAAGGGTTTCTTATTCAACAATATGAGGCACATCTTTGGTCTCTAAACTCATCAATTGACCAACTTCTTCTTCTTCATATCAGATTGTGCCACAAAGCTTCTTTGAGGTCGGGGAGATTGGGTAAGAGACATAGGGGCTTACTTTGTGGAGAATAGCTTTTTTGTTGAGAAAATCCATTGTTACTCCCACGGTAGCCAAGAAAGGCGTACCAAGAACGAGAGGCATACTCTTAGCGGAGTCCATCTCCACAACCATGAAGTCTGTTGGTACAATGCAATTCCTTATCTTTACCGGGTAGCTCTCGAGAATACCAATTGGACACTTAGAAGATGCATCCGCAAATGTGATGGAGCTAGTGTTACCTTTCAAATTCTTAACGCCCAAAGTCTCAAAGATACATAAGACATAACATTGACGCTTAAACCGGAATCACATAATGCATCATCGAGTTCCAAATAACCAAGAGAGCATGGAATAGAAAATGTACCCGGATTATCTTTTTTAGTGAGGGTTCTAAGTACTTGTGTCTCTCCACCATCATCCTCATATTTCTTCATAACATCCATGAGCTTGTCCTGGTTACTCAAGATATCCTTGATGAGTTGCCTATGGATGGGGTTTGAGCAATACAATCCGCTTTGGGTAACTTTACTCCAACTTCCTCCAAATAATTCTTGAACCTTGTGAGAACTCTCTTTAGGGTCTTAGTGAAGACCGGGCGAGGAAATTGAAGTTTTGGTTCATATGGAGAGGGTTCAAAGCTAGGTGGTTCCTCTCTCATCATGATCTTAGGAGCTTTCACCTTAAACTCTTTGTCATTCTTAATAAATTCTTCAACATAGAGCACTAAAGTAGCTTAGCCAACTCATCCAAGTACAACTCATCTTCTTCAAACTCTCCCATTGTTAATGGTCCATTACGAGCTTCCCAATGTTTTTCATCATCCATTATCACAACATTGTAAAATGACTTGGGGTTAAACTCGGATTTACCCGATAGTGTGCCACTTTGAGCCTTAGAACTTGAAGCCATTTGCACCACTTGTAGGTCATTGGTCTTCACGTGTGATGCCAAACTTGTAATCTTACCATCCAACTCTTGGTAGATGCTATCAAGTCGATTGTTGACCTCTAGGAATTTCTTCCCAATATCCGCATTATTTTTAACTTGACCCTCCAAAATCGTTTGTACCAAAGCCTTGATATCATGGTCCTGTGATGAGGGTTGAGTAGAAGCACTAGCTTGTCCTTGAAAGTTTTCAGCAACTTGATTAGGGAAAGTGTATTGTTGCTTAGGAGTAAAGCCTTGTTGAGTGACAAATCCTTGACCTTGTTGTTGAGTGACATACCCTTGTTGTGGTTGAAAACCTTGTGGTTTAGGTGGGTAGATTTGATCTTGTGGGTTTTCCACAATGGTACTTCTATAGGACAAGTTGGGGTGATTCCTATAGTTGGGGTTGAAGCTCCTTTGGTAGTAGCCTCCTTGACCTTGTATAAGCAAATCTCTTCTTGTCCATCTTTGGTAGCTTCACAAACCAACTCATTGTTCCTATCAAAATCACCAATGAAGTGCACTTGCTTCTTCTTAGCCATAAGAAGTTTTTCAAGCTTGTCACTCACTTCTTTGATCCTTGGATATTCTCCTTTTGGTTCCCTAACACGTCTATCATATTCCTTGCTATAACATTGGTTGCTTTGTGCAAGGTTCTCCACAAGTTCTTCCCATTGATCAATCGACAAGCTAGCAAAACCCCATTACCCGCGGTGTTAATAGCAATGTGGTATTTTTCTTCAATTCCCTGGTGGAATATTCCCAACAATGATTCCATAGATATCCCATGGTGAAGGCATGAACGCGTGTATCCCTTCAATCTTTCCGCCTTTTATCTGCATAATTCTTTTGGCGATCATGAGCTTCTTTTAATCTGCTTTTAAGAATCTTCACCTGTTCACTTGATGAGGACATCGATGCTAGCTTACTTGAAACCGAAAGCAATGTTACTTCCATTCCACACATGAGAAAAACACCAAGAACGAGGTCTGGAACCAAGACCCTAAGAGAAGAGTTCAACCAATCAGTGGAGAGTTTAATCACACTCATAGAGCATGAAGACCTCAAGAAGAAGCTGCTTATAAAAGATATTACCCGAGAGACTCCAATTAAACCACAAGGTGATCTAAGCACCTTGAAGACTCAAGACGTGGAGAATGAACAAGAATTCAACCCTACTGAAGGTAAAAGACAGCAAGGAATCGAGATCACCAATGATATGTATGAAAAAGCCTACTTAGAGCCCAAAACTCAAGCTGTCTCCTTCCTGCCAGTTTTACAAGGAAACAAGGACACAACCTTGTTTATCATTTCAAGGACACGCCTAAACTCCTAAAAAGTGTTCGAGAAGAGTGCAAAAGAGTCCAACACGTTTCCCCTTTTCCAGGTATGTGTTTGAATTAATTTGAATAAAACCCAGTTTTCTTTGTTGCTGTTTTTCAGGCTGCTTTCTTTTTTTTTTAGTATTTCTTTCTTCCATGTTTTAAGGCACGTTTGTACTCTTAATTTGACCCTAGAAGGTCCACAGCTGCTGAGCTATTTATAAAGCTCCTTCTCAGCATGTAACACTCACGTTTTTTCATCAATAAAGAAGAGAACTTTCTTTGCTAGAAAACACTAGCTGCTTGCTGCTCTGTCTTCACTGGTGAGAAGCCTTGAAGTCTGAGTGTCTAGACTTATCACAGCTCATTCCATAGACTGTGTGGCGTCCTTCAATCCCCCAGCCACTTCCAATCCATTATCCATCCACCTGAATCAACAAAGAGTGCTGTACGGCCAGTTGAAGATTCACCATCACCATCCATCCTTTTAGAAACGTACCAACGTTCCTATATCATCTGGTATCAGAGCTTAGGCTTGCAAATCAGGTGAATCTATCCCCTTTTCGTGTTCTTTGCTTGTGTTTTTAAGTTTTTTTTTTCCAGAAAATTAAAAAAAAAAAAAAAAAAAAAAAAGTTTATTCTGTTTCTGCATTAGTTATTGCTGTTTGATTTGTTTATGTTGTCTTGTTTATTCCTTTTGTTTTGCTTATTGAAAATCCATAAAAAAAAAAAAAACAAATTTCGTTTAGTTCAGCCTAGTCTTTTATAGTTTCAGAAAAGAATTAAAAAAAAAAAAAAAATTGTTTGCTGTTTTAATTTTGTTTCATTTGTTCTGTTTTGATTTCTAGGAAAAGAAAACCCATAAAAAAAGTTTTATTTTGTTCTTGTTGTGTTCTGTTTGATTTCCAGAAAAAGAAAACCCATAAAAAGTTTGATTTTATTTTCTTGTGTTCTGTTTTGATTTCCAGAAAACCTTTTCAAAACGAAATCTCTTTTAAATTCTTTTTAGTTTCTGCTTTGCTATTGTTCTTTGTTCTGTGTTTTGTTTAGCCATCTTTCGAAGTTCCTTTGCACTTGATCTGTGTGTGTGTGATACAGGAAAATAAGTACAATGGGAGAAGAAACAGGACAAGTCAGTATGACTCAGTTACTCGGAGCGATTCAAGCTTTAGGGGATCGCCTGACACGATTAGAGCAACCCCCACCACCACGAAGAGAACCTATTCGGCGTACCAATGTGCAACAAGCACAAGATGAGACTGATGAGGATATGCCAGGACTGGAGGATGATCGACCACCAACTCCTAACCGCAACCAGCAACGTAGGAGGTTCAACAACAGAGAGAGAGATCGAGATAGAGGTCCAGAACAAGGTGAAGATTATACAAGGCAAGGTGGCAAGGATATCAAGCTCAATGCGCCAACCTTTGCTGGAAAGGTTAACCCGGATGCTTACCTTGATTTTGAGAGACGTATGGAGCATATATTTGAGTATTACAACTACTCCGACCAGAGGAAGGTGTCCCTAGTTGCTGCTCAACTCACAGAAAACGCTTTAGCCTGGTGGGACAGAGATGTGTCAGAGAGGAGGAGGCATAGACATGGGCAGATTAGTACGTGGAATGACATGAGATTCCAGCTCAGGAAGAGATATGTTCCTGCCTACTACCACAGAGACTTGCAAAAGAAGTTCCGCAAGCTCACTCAAGGGGGCAAATCTGTTGAAGAGTATTTTGAAGAATTTGAAACACTCAAAAACAGATTGGAGGTTGAAGATTCTGAAGAGACTTTGATGGCACAGTTCTTAGATGGACTACATGAGCGAGTTGCTAGAAAAGTGGAGAGGCAAACTTACCATGATCTAGAAGAGTTGTTGCATTTAGCAGTTCAGGCTGAGCAACATATAAAGAGGAAAACAGCTTCAGCAAACAGAAGCAAGACAACTTGGACTCCACAGCCTCAAAGAAACATGGACAAAGGAAAATTCATTGAGGTGGACTCTAGATTCAAGAAACCAGCACCAGAATCATCAAAGGGAACCAAACCAGAGCAAGGTAAGTTTCCAGCTCAAAGAGCTCGTGACATTACCTATTTTAAATGCCAGGGAAAGGGGCATTATGCAAGGGAGTGTCCAAACCAGAGAGTGATGATTCTCATGTCCAATGGAGAGTATGAGTCTCAAGATGAGGCAGAAGAAGAGCAAGAAGATTCAGAAGATGATGTGGTAAACTATCCAGATACGGGAGAACTACTAGTTACAAGGAGAGCTCTTAGTGTACTCTTTGAACCAGAAACAATCCAAAGAGAAAACATATTCCACTCACGGTGCACAATCAACTCCAAGGTATGTAGTTTGATTATAGATGGTGGATCTTGCACTAATGTGGCCAGCAGGTATTTGGTTGATAAGTTAGGTCTTCAAAAGACAAAGCATCCACGACCCTACAAACTGAAATGGCTCAACGATGAAACTGAGCTCAAGATTGCTGAGCAAGTCACCATACCATTTAGCATAGGCAAGTATGCAGATCAAGTGGTGTGTGACGTGGTTCCTATGCAAGCTGGTCATCTATTACTAGGGAGGCCATGGCAGTTTGACAAGGAGACATTGCACAATGGCAAAACCAACTATTACACCTTCACTCATAACAGCCGCAAGCATAATCTAGCACCTCTTACTCCACAAGAAGTGCATGAGATGCAAAAATCCATGGCAAAAGGATCTGAGATAAGTAAAAATAACTTATATGTAACACCTACTACTGTTTTAAAATCAATCGAGTCAAAAGAACAGGTGCTACTAATGATCTTTAAGGAAGGATTGTTTTCAGGTCATGAAAAGAAGGAATTACCATCTGAAATTATCAAGCTATTAGAGGAATTTAAGGATGTGTTTCCAAAGGATATACCACCAGGTCTACCTCCTATTAGAGGCATTGAGCACCAGATAGATCTAGTCCCTGGTTCCCCACTGCCTAATAGGCCAGCCTATAGAGTTAACCCGGAGGAAGCCAAAGAACTAGAGAAACAAGTTCAAGATCTTATGTCAAAGGGTTATATAAGGGAGAGCCTGAGCCCTTGTGCTGTTCCTGTCCTTTTAGTACCTAAGAAAGATGGAACGTGGAGGATGTGTGTGGACTGTCGAGCCATCAACAACATCACCATCAAGTATAGACATCCAATTCCGAGACTAGATGATATGTTAGATGAACTCAATGGAGCTACCATTTTCTCCAAGATAGATTTAAAGAGTGGTTACCACCAAGTCAGAATGAAAGAAGGTGACGAGTGGAAAACCGCATTCAAGACCAAGAGAGGGCTTTATGAATGGCTAGTCATGCCATTTGGACTTACAAACGCCCCAAGTACATTTATGAGGCTAATGAACCACGTTTTAAGAGCCTACATCTGTAAGTTCGTAGTGGTATACTTTGATGATATCCTTATCTATAGTACTTGCCTTACTGACCATTTGAAACATTTAGAGCAAGTACTTGAGACGCTTCGGTTAGAACACTTATATGCTAATTTGGAGAAATGCACATTCTGCACTGATCAAGTTGTGTTTTTAGGATTTGTTGTTAGTTCTCAGGGATTAAAGGTAGATGAAGAAAAGATCAAAGCTATCCAAGATTGGCCAACCCCATCAACCATTGGACATGTTAGGAGTTTCCATGGGCTGGCCAGCTTCTATAGAAGATTTGTGAAGGATTTCAGTACCATTGCTGCACCTCTAACTTCTGTAATCAAGAAAAATATTTCCTTTAAGTGGGAGAACGCACAAGAAGATGCATTTGAGAAGCTCAAAGACAGCCTCACACATGCACCTGTTTTGGTACTTCCAAACTTTGATAAAATGTTTGAGATTGAATGTGATGCTTCTGGTACAGGTATAGGAGCTGTTTTAACCCAAGGAGGAAAACCAGTAGCCTATTTCAGTGAGAAGCTCAGTGGAGCCTCCCTAAACTATCCCACATATGATAAGGAACTCTATGCATTGGTAAGGTCTCTGGAAACTTGGCAACATTATTTATTGTCAAAAGAATTTGTTATTCATACAGATCATGAGACGCTCAAGCACCTAAGAGGTCAGACCACACTTAAGAAAAGACATGCAAAGTGGCTTGAGTTCATAGAGACTTTTCCATATGCCATCAAGTACAAGAAGGGTAAAGAGAACATTGTAGCTGATGCTCTATCAAGAAGGCACGCCCTAATAAGTACAATGGAAGCTAAGATCATAGGATTTGAGCATCTCAAAGGATTATATGAAACTGATCCAGACTTTCAAGAAATCTTCAAAGAAACCAACAAGACTGCATATGGAGCATTTTATCAACAAGATGGGTTCTTATTCAAGGACAAGAGGCTTTGCATCCCTCAAGGGTCCATGAGAGAGCTACTGATCAGAGAAGCACATGGAGGAGGGCTCATGGGACATTTTGGACGAGACAAGACCCTAGGTGTGCTTATGGAGCACTTCTATTGGCCACACTTGAAAAGAGACGTTGAGAGGTTTTGTGCAAAGTACATCACTTGCTTAAAAGCAAAATCCAGGTCACACCCTTATGGTTTATATATGCCTTTGCCTATTCCTAACCTACCATGGGTAGATATCTCTATGGATTTTGTTTTAGGACTGCCCAAGATCAACCACAAGGATTCCATCTTTGTAGTTGTAGACCGATTCTCTAAGATGGCACATTTCATTCCATGCAACAAGACTAATGATGCATCACAAACTGCTGATCTCTTCTTCAAGGAAGTGGTACGTTTGCATGGAGTACCTAGGACCATTGTATCAGATCGTGACACAAAGTTCTTGAGCTACTTTTGGAAAACCTTATGGAAGAAGTTGGGAACTAAGCTCCTATTTTCAACTACTTGTCATCCTCAAACCGATGGCCAAACAGAGGTAGTAAACCGTACACTCTCAACCCTATTGAGAGCCACGGTTGGTAAGAACTTAAGGAATTGGTTGTCTTGTTTGCCATACATTGAATTTGCTTATAATCATGCTAAGCATTCTGCTACTAAACTGTCTCCTTTTGAAGTTGTTTATGGAGTTAACCCCACGACTCCACTAGATCTTTCACCACTGCCACAAGCTGTTTATTCTAGTGCTGAAGGTGAAACTAGAGCAGATTTTGTGAAGAAACTTCACCAAAGGGTCAAAGACAACCTAGAGAAGAAAACAGAGAAGTATAAGGAACAAGCTGATAAAGGACGTAGGGAGATCACGTTTGAACCAGGAGATTGGGTATGGTTACACATGAGGCGTGAAAGATTTCCCAACCAGAGGAAGTCTAAGCTCTCCCCAAGAGGAGATGGCCCATTTCGGGTGCTGGAGAAAGTCAACAACAACGCCTACAAGCTGGAGCTGCCAGGTGAGTTAAACATTTCTCCTACTTTCAATGTTGCTGATTTAGCTCATTTCCATGCAGATGATTCTATTCTGAGGACAGAATCTTCTCAAGGGGGAGGGAATGATGAGGACATCGATGCTAGCTTACTTGAAACCGAAAGCAATGTTACTTCCATTCCACACATGAGAAAAACACCAAGAACGAGGTCTGGAACCAAGACCCTAAGAGAAGAGTTCAACCAATCAGTGGAGAGTTTAATCACACTCATAGAGCATGAAGACCTCAAGAAGAAGCTGCTTATAAAAGATATTACCCGAGAGACTCCAATTAAACCACAAGGTGATCTAAGCACCTTGAAGACTCAAGACGTGGAGAATGAACAAGAATTCAACCCTACTGAAGTTAAAAGACAGCAAGGAATCGAGATCACCAATGATATGTATGAAAAAGCCTACTTAGAGCCCAAAACTCAAGCTGTCTCCTTCCTGCCAGTTTTACAAGGAAACAAGGACACAACCTTGTTTATCATTTCAAGGACACGCCTAAACTCCTAAGAAGTGTTCTAGAAGAGTGCAAAAGAGTCCAACACGTTTCCCCTTTTCCAGGTATGTGTTTGAATTAATTTGAATAAAACCCAGTTTTCTTTGTTGCTATTTTCAGGCTGCTTTCTTTTTTTTTAGTATTTCTTTCTTCCATGTTTTAAGGCACGTTTGTACTCTTAATTTGACCCTAGAAGGTCCACAGCTGCTGAGCTATTTATAAAGCTCCTTCTCAGCATGTAACACTCACGTTTTTTCATCAATAAAGAAGAGAACTTTCTTTGCTAGAAAACACTAGCTGCTTGCTGCTCTGTCTTCACTGGTGAGAAGCCTTGAAGTCTGAGTGTCTAGACTTATCACAGCTCATTCCATAGACTGTGTGGCGTCCTTCAATCCCCCAGCCACTTCCAATCCATTATCCATCCACCTGAATCAACAAAGAGTGCTGTACGGCCAGTTGAAGATTCACCATCACCATCCATCCTTTTAGAAACGTACCAACGTTCCTATATCATCACTAGTCTCCTGAATTATTTCAGGATCTATATGTTGGCGCTCCCCAACTTCTGTCCAACACAGCGGTGTGCGACAAGGTCGTCCATAAAGAGCCTCAAACGGTGCCAAGCCTATGCTTGCATGGTAACTATTATTCTAGGAAAACTCTGCTAAGGGTAAGTGTCGTTCCCAACGACCTCCCCAATCCAACATACATGCCCTCAACATATCCTACAGTGTTTGAATGGTCCGCTCAGATTGACCATCTGTTTGGGGATAATACGATGTGCTCAACTGCACCTTAGTTCCCATGGCCTTCTGAAATGCCCTCCAAAATAGCGATGTGAACTTCAAATCTCTACCTGAAACAATGCTTACTGGGACTCCGTGTAATCTTACAATCTCATCCACATATTTCTATGCTAAGCTATCTGCACTATCTGTCTTCTTAATTGCTAAGAAGTGAGCTGACTCAGTAAGTCTGTCTACGATCATCCAAATTGCGTCCCGCTTGCTTACTGTCCTTGGAAGTCCAGTCACAAAATCCATAGTCACCATATCCCAATTCCATTCTGGTAAAGGTAGACTCTGCAACAACCCACTCGGTACCATGTGCTCCGCTTTTACTAGCTGACATGTCGTGCACTTTGCTACCCAATCTGCAACTTCTCCCTTCATTCCATTCCAGTGGTAGTACCATTTCAAATCCTGATACATCTTGGTAGAACCTGGATGAATAGAAAAATGGGATTGATGCGCTTGCTTCAAGATTTCTTCCTTCAAACCCTTATCTTCCGGAATGCACACTCGACCTCTGTAAAGAAATGTCCCATTTTCTGTGGTGATTCAAACTTCTGGTTTTTTTTTTTTTTTTTTTTTTTTTTTTTTTTTTTTTTTTATGAAATGAAGCGATCACTATGGGGTAAAGAACAGCCCAGATCCAGTAAGAAAGAAGAAGAAAGAATTGTGAAAAGATGAGAAGATGATTTTGAAGTGAAGATACCGGATTGAGTGGCTCTGATACCACTTTGATACGCCCTGATTTAAGGATCACTCAACCGGTTTATGAAGATAGGATTCACGCCAAGAAACAGGTTGCAAACTTGGGTGAATTTGATGGATTGAAGGGTCGCACAACAGATGTGTAAGTCTGCTGATATTCCCACTCCTCAAAGCCTCTAGATATGACGCACTAGAACAGCAAAGAAGAGGTTGTTACTTGGATATTACGCACCAAGTGACAGAAAATGTTCTTAGCAAAGAACAAAGAGAATTCTATCTCAGAAAACAAAGGAAAAATCAATTTTTTAATGAAAAGTTGGATGATTCGTTTTCTGATCTTACAAGGGTTTTTAAACAGCAGAAAAGTGGTAAAAACAAAGCAAACTCGAAAATAATAAAACATTAACTACCTAGGACTGAAATAACTCTTCTCCTTGGACTGACTTTTGAGCTTTCCACACGTTTTTGACCCTTGCTCTTTATGGATCAAATTTATTCTGATGGGCTTAGTAGAATTGTGATCCAATTTGCCTCATTAAAACCTTTCCTGGAAAACCCATTGGGATAAAACCAAGGATAAGGAAAAAGAGTACAAAATGATCACATACCCATTTTAGTGATCTTCTCGGGCCTGTATCAAAACCAGAATGGTTTGAGATACGTCTTCTGCAATCCAGCCCAAGTGATCTGGGTGAGTAAACATTTGGTTAAGTAATGCTCCAATTCCCTCTTTGAGTCTTTTAGCTCTCGCTCGGGTCATAGGTCCGACTGGTACAACTAGGTCCTCCTCGGCCTCAAGCTCTGGTTCAAGCTGCACTCCATGATCCATCCCATCTCGGGCTACAACATCATGCTGGTCTATGTCTGAGTCCTGCAGCGCATCATTCCCCTCCTCTTGAAAAGGATTCGACCACGAATCTGGAACATCTGCCACAAAAGGAGAAAGATCAGAAACATTAAAAGTAGAAGAGACGTTATACTTACCTTGTAAATCAAGTTGATATGCATTGTCACTGATTTTCCGGATGATTGGAAATGGGCCATCAATGCGCGGCATGAGCTTAGTATTCCTCTCTTCTGGAAACCGTTCCTTCCTTAGATGCACCCAAACAAGATCTTCTTCATTGAACACAACTTTGCTTCTTTTCCGGTTTGCCTTTTTTTCATAGATCTTGGTCTTAGTCTCAATATTGCTCCGGACCTGTTCATGCAACTTCCTAATGGACTCCGCTTTCTTTTCACCATCTGTACTAACCCTTTCACTTATAGGCAAAGGAAGAAGATCAAGTGGAGACGTAGGGTTGAAACCATAAACCACCTCAAAAGGAGAAAACTTAGTTGCGGAATGCATTGAATGATTATACGCAAATTCAACATGTGGCAAGTTTTCTTCCCAAGTCCTAAGGTTCTTTTTGACTAGAGACCTAAGTAAAGCTGATAATGTGCGGTTTACAACCTCTGTTTGGCCGTCTGTCTGGGGGTGACAAGTCGTAGAAAACATCAGCCTAGTTCCTAGCTTAGACCACAAAGTCTTCCAAAAATAGCTAAGGAACTTTGTATCCCTATCTGAGACTATGGTTCTGGGCATTCCATGCAACCTAACAATTTCTCTAAAGAAAAGATCAGCAACATGCACAGGATGATCAGTCTTATGGCAAGGGATGAAATGGGCCATTTTGGAGAACCTATCAACCACCACAAAGATAGAATCCCTACCGGCTCTAGATCTAGGCAAGGCTAAGACAAAGTCCATGCTAATGTCTACCCACGGATGAGAAGGTATAGGTAGAGCTGAATACAAACCTTGGGGTTGCTGTTTTGACTTGGCTTGCTTGCACACCACACACCGGCTGCATATCCTCTCCACATCTTTCATCATGCTTGGCCAGAAGAAATGTTCATACAACACCTTGTGGGTCTTCTTAACACCGAAATGCCCCATAAGACTACCACCGTGGGCTTCCCTGAGAAACAACTCCCTCAAAGAGCATTGGGGAACACATAAACGGTTATCAAAGAACAAAAACCCAGAAACAAGGTAATACTTCCCATAAGCAGCCTTAGAACACTTCCTAAACACCTCTTTGAAATTCGCATCAGTTGCATACAAGTCTTTAATGAATTCAAACCCTAGCAACTTTGTTTCAAGAGCAGAGAGAAGCACATACCTACGTGATAGAGCATCAGCTACCACGTTTTCCTTACCTTGCTTGTAGTGGATGACGTAGGGAAAAGTTTCGATAAACTCAACCCAGCGCGCATGCCTCTTGTTTAACTTGTTCTGCCCCTTAAGATGCTTCAGTGACTGATGATCAGTATGGATCACAAATTCCTTGGGCCACAAGTAATGCTGCCACGTTTGGAGAGCTCTCACCAAGGCATAAAGTTCCTTGTCATACGTTGGGTAGTTGAGCGTGGCGCCTCCGAGTTTCTCACTAAAATAGGCAATGGGCTTCTTTTCCTGCATTAACACAGCACCAATACCAACTCCTGAAGCATCGCATTCAATTTCAAAAGTTTTAGAGAAATCAGGAAGAGAAAGTAAAGGTGCTTGGATCAACTTAGCTTTAAGTGTTTGGAAAGCTTCCTCCTGGGCTTTCTCCCATTTAAAACCAACACTCTTCTTGATTACCTCCGTGAGAGGGGCTGCTATAGTGCTGAAGTTTGGCACAAATCTCCTGTAGAATCCAGCAAGGCCGTGGAAACTCCTAACCTCTCCAACGGTCTTAGGGTTGGGCCAATCACGGATGGCCTTGATCTTCTCCTCATCAACCCGGACTCCATTTGCACCTACAACAATCCTAGAAAAACCACATGATCCGTTCCAAAAGAGCACTTTTTAAAGTTAGCAAACAACCTTTCTTTCCTAAGGACCTCTAACACGGATTTCAAATGTTGTTCATGTTCTTCATGGGATTTGCTGTAAATCAAAATGTCATCAAAATATACAACCACAAAATGACCAATGAAAGACCTTAACACATGATTCATGAGACGCATAAGAGTGCTAGGTGCATTTGTTAAACCGAAAGGCATAACAAGCCATTCATACAAACCTAGCTTTGTTTTGAATGCAGTCTTCCACTCATCACCTTCTTTCATGCGAATTTGGTGATAGCCACTTTTTAGGTCAATTTTAGAGAAAACAGATGAACCATGCAACTCATCTAACATGTCATCTAGCCTAGGGATGGGATGCCTATATTTTACCGTAATGTTGTTTATGGCACGGCAGTCTACACACATGCGCCATGTCCCATCTTTCTTTGGAACGAGTAGCACAGGCACGGCACACGGACTAAGGCTTTCCCGGATGTATCCCTTTTCAAGTAGCTCATCAATCTGCTTCTGAAGTTCTTTGGTCTCCATGGGATTGGTTCTGTAAGCTGGCCGGTTGGGAAGAGAGGCACCTGGAACAAAGTCGATTTGATGTTCTATGCCTCGGACCGGTGGCAATCCCTTTGGATTCTCCTCAGAAAAAACATCTGAAAATTCCTGCAAAACATCTTTAAGACCACTCGGAAGCTCCGGTGCAATGTTAGAAGATGCCATTAGTGACTCTTTGTAAACAAGCAAAAGAAAAGGCTGTTGTGAAAACAATGATTTCCTTATCTGACTTTGCTTGACCAGGAAGTTAGAAATCTTGGGGTTCACCTTTGGCTCATCAGATGTCTTTGTTGCTTCCCGGTTCTTCTTGAGCTGAATCTGGTCCTGATGCACTTCTAAGGGAGACAAAGGCACCAAAGTGATCTTCTTTCCTTGGTGTTCAAAAGAATGCCTGTTGGTGTAACCGTCATGAATGGCTCTCTTGTCAAACTGCCACGGCCGGCCAAGCAAAATATGGCTAGCATCCATTGGAAGAACATTGCACAGAATCTGATCTTCATATCTCCCAATTTTTATAGGAACCGTGACTTGCTCTTTCACATGCTGTTCACCGGATTCATTAAGCCACTCCAGCTTAAAAGGACGAGGATGAGGCTGCACTTCCAAGCCCAATTTCCTGACAAGAGTGTCACTAGCAACGTTAGTACAGCTGCCGCCATCAATAATAAGAGAACACACTTTATCATTAACGAAACATCTAGAGTGAAATAGGTTCTCCCTTTGTTCTCGTTCATCAGGCTTTGGCTGGACACTTAGAGATCTTCTTGTGACCAGAAGTTGGCCTTGCGCTGGGTATTCAAACTCCCCTTCCTCCTCATCAAAGATAGGACCGAGATCCTCCTTCTCTTCCTTTTCTTCCTCGGACTCCACCTCACCATTGTCCAAGAGGATCATCATCTTTTGATTCGGGCACTTATTAGCATAGTGTCCAAGCCCTTGACACTTAAAACATCTGATGTCTCTGGCTCGGTTGTTGGTCTCCACTGTCTTTCCTTTGTCAAAACGAGCAGGCGCATTAGTTTTAAAATTAGTATTTGACTGAGCTGGAGACTTACCTTTGTCTTGGTAGTTTGGTTTTAGAGCAAAGGCTGGCTTAGGGGTAAAAGTGGGTTTTGAGAATCCCCTCCTCTTGGCCTGCTGCTCAATCAGAGTCGCCTTATGAAGCATCTCCTCCAAACTCTCGTATTCCTGGAGCTCCATGCGGTCCTGAATGTCACGGTTGAGACCAGCTAAGAAACGGGCCATTGTAGCCTCCACGGACTCATCAACATCTGCCTTGATCATGAGAGATTCCATCTCCTGGAAATAGTCTTCCACAGACTTAGTGCCTTGAAGCAAACGCCTGAGCTTTTGGTGAAGCTCTCTGTGGTAATGGATCGGTACAAATCTCTTTCTCATCAATGTTGTGAGCTCATCCCAAGTAGCTATTGGCCTCCCTCCTGATCTCCTCCTAAGAGTCACAACTTGATCAAACCAATTAATAGCGTAACCATAGAATTCAGTAGCAGCCAACCTTACTTTCTTAAGCTCTGAAAAATTCTGACAATCAAAAATAAGCTCAACTTTTCTTTCCCATTCAAGGTAAGCATCTGGATCATTTTTACCATAAAAAGTGGGAATTTTAAGCTTAAGATTTCCTAGATCATCATTCCTTTCATTTCTCCTAGCAGCAAAAGGATTAACATCACCTCGTTCTTGGTTTTGTCTCCTTGGTCTGTTGATAGATCTGACATCCTCATACAGATACTCCTCATCAATCTCATCATCTGATTGGTTATTTCTCCTTGGCCTGTTTCTTCTTGGAGCTTCTCTAGGCTGGTTTTGTTGGCTAGCCTGGATCTCATCAAGCCTCTGGTGAATCTGGTTCAAACCTGCATTCATGAGATTAGTCATTTGGTCATTTAAAGCTCTCATCTAGAGTTTAGACAATCCGGCCATTGAATTTCCAGGCCCTTGTCTTTCATCATCACTAGGCTCCATGTTTTCCCTGAAAAACACTTAAACAAACGATTTAGTAGAAAAGATCTCACACTCTCAAGTGTTTAATCTCACTCACTCAAGTGTTTCTCTCGAAGTTTTGTGGTCACTCAAGAGACTTCCTTCCCAAGGTTCTAAGAAAGACAAATCCTAATCAAACCCAATGGAATTTTCCAAGTAACAAGAAAAAAAATTCGTAGAAGATGAACGGTTTTGAGGGATCCGTTTTAACTGTTCCAAGGCCGGTTTTTCTCTTCGGCCAGCAGGTTTTCTCTTCCACCACCCCACCTGGATTTCTCTTCAGCCGTGATTCAAACTTCTGGTTTTTTTTTTTTTTTTTTTTTTATGAAATGAAGCGATCACTATGGGGTAAAGAACAGCCCAGATCCAGTAAGAAAGAAGAAGAAAGAATTGTGAAAAGATGAGAAGATGATTTTGAAGTGAAGATACCGGATTGAGTGGCTCTGATACCACTTTGATACGCCCTGATTTAAGGATCACTCAACCGGTTTATGAAGATAGGATTCACGCCAAGAAACAGGTTGCAAACTTGGGTGAATTTGATGGATTGAAGGGTCGCACAACAGATGTGTAAGTCTGCTGATATTCCCACTCCTCAAAGCCTCTAGATATGACGCACTAGAACAGCAAAGAAGAGGTTGTTACTTGGATATTACGCACCAAGTGACAGAAAATGTTCTTAGCAAAGAACAAAGAGAATTCTATCTCAGAAAACAAAGGAAAAATCAATTTTTTAATGAAAAGTTGGATGATTCGTTTTCTGATCTTACAAGGGTTTTTAAACAGCAGAAAAGTGGTAAAAACAAAGCAAACTCGAAAATAATAAAACATTAACTACCTAGGACTGAAATAACTCTTCTCCTTGGACTGACTTTTGAGCTTTCCACACGTTTTTGACCCTTGCTCTTTATGGATCAAATTTATTCTGATGGGCTTAGTAGAATTGTGATCCAATTTGCCTCATTAAAACCTTTCCTGGAAAACCCATTGGGATAAAACCAAGGATAAGGAAAAAGAGTACAAAATGATCACATACCCATTTTAGTGATCTTCTCGGGCCTGTATCAAAACCAGAATGGTTTGAGATACGTCTTCTGCAATCCAGCCCAAGTGATCTGGGTGAGTAAACATTTGGTTAAGTAATGCTCCAATTCCCTCTTTGAGTCTTTTAGCTCTCGCTCGGGTCATAGGTCCGACTGGTACAACTAGGTCCTCCTCGGCCTCAAGCTCTGGTTCAAGCTGCACTCCATGATCCATCCCATCTCGGGCTACAACATCATGCTGGTCTATGTCTGAGTCCTGCAGCGCATCACTCTAGACCCACAACTCCTTCATCCACATATGTTGAAAAAATGCTTAAACTTGCCAATGTTGAAACCAGCTCTTCCACTTCCTTTATCCTGGACACGTCATTTCTTTTTCTACTTAACGCATCCGCTACCTGGTTAGCCTTTTCTGGATGGTATGCAATATCTAAATCATAGTCAGCTAGCAACTCCATCCATCTCCGCTGCCTCAAATTGAGATCCGCCTGAGTGAAAACATACTTCAAACTCTTATGATCTGTGAACACTTGTACCTTCTCCATATATAGATAGGCTCTCCAAACCTTAAGAGCAAAAACCACAGCTGCTAACTCCAAGTCATGAGTGGGGTAATTAGCCTCATGCTTTCGTAACTTTCTGGATGTATATGCAATAACTTGACCTTCCTGCATAAGGACGCATCCTAGACCAGTTCTTGATGCATCTGTGTAAATCACATATGGTACACCAACCCTTGGTAGTACTAACATAGGCGTCTGAGTTAAATATTCCTTCAGCTTTTCGAAACTCTACTCGCACGCTTCTGACCACTCGAACTTCGTTTCCTTACATGTAAACTGCATCAACGGCTTGGCCACGCTTGCGAATCATTTTACAAACTTCCTGTAATATCCAGCTAGTCCAAGAAAACTACGGACCTCAGTCGCATTCTTGGGTCTAGGCCAATTAGTGATCGACATTATCTTCCCTGGATCCACAACAACTCCTGCCTCTGAAACCATGTGACTCAGAAATCCAATTTGTCTTTGCCAAAAACTACACTTCGTCAATTTGGCAAAGAGCTTCTAACCTCGTAATGTCTGTAACACTATCCTTACATGTTCTGCATGCTCTTCTTTAGACCTTGAGTGTATCAGGATATCGTCGATGAACACAATGACGAACTTATCTAGATAGTCTCAGAACACGTTATTCATAAGCTTCATAAAGGCTGCGGGGGCATTTGTTAATCCAAAAGGCATTACCACATACTCATAATGCCCATAACGTGTTCTGAAAGCCATTTTCCTTATATCCTCTTCAGCAATAGCAATCTGATGATACCCTGATGCCAAATCTATCTTTGAAAACCACGATGCTCCTTGTAACTGGTCCAACAACTCATCGATTCGTGGCAACAGATACTTGTTCTTGATGGTCACCTTATTTAGCCCACAATAATCTATGCAAACCCTAAAACTTCCGTCCTTCTTCTTCACGAACAGCACTAGCGCTCCCCATGGCGAACTACTTGGTCTAACAAATCCCTTGTCTAAGAGATCCTCCAACTGCTTTTTCAATTCAGCCATCTCTGTCGGGGCTAAACGATATGGCACTTTGGATACTGGAGTTGTCCCTGGCTCCAACTCAATTGTGAATGCATCTCCTCTTTCTAGTGGTTGTCCTTTGAGCGGTTCAAAAACATCTGTGTACTCTGCAGCTATAGGTATGTTTCTCAATTCAGCCTCGGTAACTCCTCCCTCAATAGAGATTGTAGCCAGATAAACTTTAGGCCCCTTCCACTGCAGCTCCTCTGCTTGAATCATCGAAATGATAGGAATCCCGTCTAGAGCTCTAACTCCATGGAACACTAAGTTCCCTTCAGCTCGAGTAAAGTCAACCCGCTTCTTGGGACAGTTCAATATTGCCTTATGTCGTGTCAACCAATCCATGCCAAGGATTACTTCGTAGCGCTTCAGATCCATCTCTATGAAATCTCCGAGCAACTCAACATTTTCTACCAATACAGGGACATCCCGGTATGTTCTCGAAGATCCAACTACTTCAGTTCCTGCAGTGTCAATTCTTCTCTGCTTCTCCACATACTCGATCCTCGAATCCCAACATCTAGCCAACTTGGGGCTCACAACACTATGCGTAGCTCCCGAGTCAAACAATGTATGGGCTGTGACCCCTACACGAGTTCTCTAACTAAGAACACACAAGCACTAAAATAACCAAATGCAACTATTAAAAAACGGGAAAAACAAGAACCACTTAAGGATTTTTGATGAAAACTTACCCACGATCGGCTCACCGCCATCTTGGTCTACTACTGCAAACACACGAGACCCAACAGCTTGTCTCTTTGGAGGTGGTGACATGTTTGTCCACATCTCCAGCAATTGGCGGGTCTTACTAGGCAATTGAGCTGAGTATGTCATGCATGTCCACACTAGAAGCACCTGCCGGTACTGGCCCAACAAACCCCTTCGTGCCTCTTACCACATGTGGCACACTGCAAAAAATGGTCTTGGCGTGGTCCTACATCACGGTCGTCCCAAGTGCGCTTCTTGGACTCCACTCCCTTAGTAACCTTGGCGTGAGTGCTCTTCAGATGCTTAGCTTCCTCCTCAAGGCCAGCCTCCATCATAGCTGCCTTCTCAACCAACTCGATCAGGCTGCCATACTCCCAGATTGAACAACAATTGTGAATGTCAGGCCTCAATCCTTCCAGAAATCTGTAAATCGCTGACTGCTCTCCCTGCTCTCTAACTGCAAACCTTCTGAGGCGGTTGAACTCCTTCTCATATTTCCTTACTGTCTGATGCCCCTAAATAAGCTTTAAGTATGAACGCTCCAAATTATTCATTGCTTCTTGCGGAAAGTACTTCCTGTTGAACTCTCCCCTAAAAGTCTCCCAAGTAATCTAATACCCATCAGGCATGCTCCGCACCACATTCTCCCACCAAATGTGTGCCTCTCCACGTAGATAATGAACTGCAAGGTCTCTCTTAAATTCCACTGGACACCTAGTTGACTCGAAATTCCTCTCTAGCAGCTTCCTCCAATCATCAGCCTTGACTGGGTTAATCCTACCAGTGAAATTCTCCATACCCATGTCTCCCATGAGCCTCAACGTCTCCCAGTACGTGAGTCCAAGCCCAGGTGCTGGCATCCCTACCGGCGGTGGTGGCGGATGAAGAGGAGCAGCGACCTGCGGTGCTAGTGGTGGAGGTGCATGCACAGGTCGCTGCAAAATCTCACGCATCATGTCCCGAAGCTCTTGCATCTCCTCACGAATCACTGCATTACCTGCATCCTGGGCTACTCCATGTGCTGCTCCTGCTGGTTGTTGCTCTTGCCCAGCAACTGGTGCATTCTCCACCCGATTTGCCTGACATCTTCCTCTCGGTGGCATTCTGTCCAGATAACACCAAAATTAGAATCCCTACAATAGACCAACCTTAATACAAAAAAAAACTAAATGTAAGTCTTTCTTCTTATGGTGTTTTCTTTTAAATTCCTCTTTTCCCGAAATCCGATGAATAAAAGCAGTTTCTGAAATCGAACTCTTTCCTTGAAAACCGCCTCCCGGGTCAGAACCAGTTTGGGAAACCTGGCTCTGATTAAATACACGCGCACACACAATCACGTAAAAATTAGGTTTTTGGGCACAATAGGCCCTAGTGAAGCCCATTATGAGTATGGGTCTCACAGTTCCACCGCCTTGATTTGCTTGGAGCTTTTTAAGATAGTTCAGGTTCTGAGTTTAATGTACTCAATATTGGTGCTACACGAATCCAACTGAAACCAAGGATTATCCAATCTACCACCTTAGAAAAAAGCTTCCTTGGGTTTTCCGTATTATCTGGTATCAGAGCATATCTCTAAGTTTGGTTTACCCTTTTATCATTTTAATTGTCTGTTCATCTTCTTTTCTTCCAGTTTTCTTTTTTCTATTTTTTTTCCTTATATGAAAATCCAGCCAAAACAAAAACAAAAAAAGGAAACGAAAATCAAAAGAAAAATAAAACACAAATTTTTTTTTTTAAAATAGATCAAAAGTTCTGGATTGTTTTTGCATTCTAAAAATTTATTATTCTATCATTTGTGTTGTAAAATTTGTGAGCAATCTGTTCTTTGAAGTTCTACCTAAACTCGCTTCGTTACTACGATCTCTTTGGTATAATCTTTTGATTTACTACGGGGAAAGCATTCTAGAGTGTTTTGGTTAGTTCTATAAGAACTCTTTGAGGATCATTAGAGAGGAAAAAGGCAGAGTGTATGAGGACATCAGAGGGTAAAAGCCAATTGAGTGAAACACTTGAGTGTGGTGAGGATTTTGGTTTCTAACACTGTTTTGCAGGATAAATCATGTCTAACAATGAAGAAAACAGCAACAACAACAACAATAACGATGAGGAGATCCAACAGGAAGCCATTCCAAATCTTCAAGTTCAAGCCTTGACGGGAGAAATTGATATGATACTGGACAAGACATGGAGCTTGGAGCATGGAGAGGAGTCTAAAGAGCAGCTGGAACCATAACTCGAACCAGAGGAGCAGCTTGAACCTGAGCTAGGAAACGGAGAAGCTTTGATCGTGCCTACTGGTCCAATGACTAGATCGAAGACTAAGCTATTCAATCAAGCTGTTGGAAGACTTCTCAATCAAACAAACAAGCCAGACGATCAAGACAGCAAGCAAGCTTGTCAAAACATTTTTGTTTTGATTCAAGCCATATGATTTTAACAATTGGGTAAGTGTTGGGTTTATGCTCTTTTTCCCTTGTCAAGTTTTGTCCCAATGGGTTTTCTTGACAAGGTTTTTAATGAGGTATTTCCAGCACTTCATAATGGCCCAATTGTTAAAACAGAAGCCCAAGCCCATCAAGAATTTGACCAAGCCCAAAAGAAGGAGCCTTAGGCCCCCAACCACCTCTTAATTGTTGTGTTTTTCTAGACCATGCATGTTTCTTTTCTTGTTTGCTCTTTATATTGTCTTGGAACCATTTCTGCAACTTTTTATCTACTTTCTTTTAATCAAACTTTTGAACCTAGATCTCTGTTTGTTAGTGTGTAATATCTAACAAACAAAATCGAATTCTCTGTGTGTCATATCAAAGAATTCACCCCTTGGTTTACTTAAGGCCATCCCCAGCTTTTAGTAAAGCCACTCGATCCATCTCTCAGTTATGTTCTTCACGGTTCTGTCACAGCAAGATTCAAGTTCTTTTAACTTCAGATTGGCTATTCAAAGGAGAAACATATTAAGTGGTATCAGAGCAGACAATCTGCAAGTTAAGTGTTCTATCTCTTTCATTCAAAGTCTGTTCATCTTCTATGCGAGTAGATCTGTTTCTGTGATTTTTGGTTTGTGTTTAACTCTTCATATTCTAGATCTGATCATTTCAAGCCATATGTTGCATAGATCTGCTCCTGCGAATTTTTTTTTTTACTTTTCTAGTCATATTCAGCGTTCTGTTTCATAGTTTTAAGTTGCCAGAGTTGTGGATCTATTCATTCAAAACCATAAATCTGTGTTCTGCATTTTTCTGGGTTTGTTGTGGCTGTTCATCTTCCATTTTCGAACCAATGTTAATTGTTGCAGAAAATCGCCACTAATGCATCTGTTTAGTCTAGGTAATTTGTTCTCTTAAGAGTTTGTTTCTGTAGAACTCTTTACTGGTATTTTGTGTTTTCTGTTGAAGGAAACATGTCTGGAACAGAAGAGGAAGAAGAAGAAAACAATGCTCAGAACAATAAACTACTTCTTGAAGCTCTTACTGCTGAAATGAAGAAGATGATGGCAACCGGTCTGGAAACTCTTAGGTAAGAATTTCGACAGAATGCAAATCAGGAGCAGAGGCGTGATGAGCCTAGGCGAGAACAAGAGAGATCTCCAGAAAGAGAAAGAGACCCACGCAGGCAGCCTAGAGATGAAGCAGCAGACGAATACTATAGTCATAGCAGTGGTTCTTCTCACCGCAACTAGAGAAGACAGAGACGAGCTAGAGAAAACAGAGATCATCAACAAGACAGCTTTGGTGGTCTTAAACTCAGAATACCACCATTCCATGGCAAAAACGATCCAGATACTTACTTGGAGTGGGAAAAGAAGATTGAGCTAGTGTTTAACTGTCAACACTATACTCAAGCTAATCGAGTTAAAGTAGCTGCTACTGAGTTTTATGACTATGCTCTCAGCTGGTGGGGATCAGTTAGTCACTTCAAGAAGACGCAATCAAGAGTATCCCGTGGAGACTTGGACAGAAATGAAGACTATAATGATAAAATGGTTTGTCCCAAGTCATTACCATAGAGAATTGCATCAGAAGCTTAGACAACTTGTTCAAGGAAGCCAAAGTGTAGAACACTACTTTCAAGAGATGGAAACTCTGATGTTGCGTGCTGGTATATTTGAAGACAGAGAAGCAACCATGTCTAGATTCATGGGAGGTTTGAATAGAGACATTCAAGACAGATTAGGGATGCAGCATTACTTGGAGTTAGAGGAATTGCTTCACAAAGCTATTCTGGTGGAACAGCAACTCAAGAGAAGAGGGTCTTCAAGGCCAACGTATGGAGCTGGATCAGTTACTACAAGATCTAATTTTCACAGAGAAGAGAAATCAAGTTATTTAAGAGATATTAAGCCATCTGCGAATTCCAGAGAAGATAACAAGCCATATGCTGCAGTTCAAGAAAACAAAGGCAAAGCTGAACCTACTGCATCCAGAGCTAGAGACGTCAAGTGTTTCAAGTGTCAAGGCAGAGGGCATTATGCCAATGAATGCACTAATAGAAAAGTGATGATTCTTCTTGATAATGGGGAGTTCAAATCTGAGGAAGAGAAACCAGAAGATGAATTGCTTTCAGATGAGTATAAAGAAGGACCAGCTAAAGGAGAACTGTTGGTAGCCATAAGATCTTTGAGCTTGCAAACAAGTCATGAGGAGCAGGAACAGAGGGAGAATCTGTTTCATACACGTTGCATTGTTCAAAGAAAGGTCTGCAGTTTGATCATCGATGGAGGCAGCTGCACCAATGTAGCTAGTGACGTGATGGTTAAAAAGTTAGGGCTAAAGGTCAGAAAGCATCCAAAGCCATACAAACTTCAGTGGCTCAATGACAGTGGAGAAATAAAACAAACAGTCAAGTCATGGTTCCCATTGCTATTGGTAAGTATGAAGATGAAGTTCTGTGTGACGTTTTGCCTATGGAGGCAGGACACATTCTGCTTGGAAGACCTTGGCAATCTGATCAAAAGGTGGTTCATGATGGCTATACTAATCGTCATACCTTCGAGTTTAAGGGTAGAAAGACCATACTGCTTCCTATGACACCAAACGAGGTATATGAAGATCAAATACATCTCAAACGCAAAGAAGAGTAGGTATCAAAACGTTCAAATTTCTTTGTTAAATTTAATATTGTTAAGAAAGCTCTATTTGCAAAGAAACCAATGCTGTTATTTGTGTTTAAAGAAGCTCTTATGAGCTTAACTGATCTTGCACCGGTGCTGCCGAGGGAAATGGTCTCTCTGCAGGACTATGAGGACGTGTTTCCTGAAGATAATCCAGTGGGATTGCCACCTATAAGAGGCATTGAACATCAGATCAATTTTGTCCCTGGAGCTTCTCTTCCAAACCGTCCAGCATATAGAACAAACCTTGTGGAGACAAAAGAACTACAAAAACAAGTAGAAGAGCTAATGGAGAAGGGACATATCAGAGAAAACATGAGTCCCTGCGCAGTACCCGTTCTGCTTATCCCCAAGAAAGATGGTAGCTGGCGCATGTGTGTGGATTGCAGAGCCATCAATAATATCACGGTGAAATATCGACATCCGATACCTAGATTAGATGATATGCTTGATGAATTGCATGGTTCCTGCATATTTTCTAAAATTGATTTAAAGAGTGGATACCACCAGATTAGAATGCAAGAAGGTGATGAGTGGAAAACAGCCTTTAAAACTAAACGTGGGCTGTATGAATGGTTAGTTATGCCATTTGGGCTAACAAATGCACCTAGTACTTTCATGAGACTGATGAATCATGTTCTTAAAGCATTTATAGGCGTGTTTGTTGTTGTTTATTTTGATGATATTTTAGTTTATAGCAAAAGCCTGAATGAACATATTGATCATCTGAATTCTGTTTTAAGAGTGCTTAGACAGGAGAAACTTTTTACTAACCTTAAGAAATGCACTTTTTGCACAGATAACCTTGTGTTTCTAGGTTTTGTTGTAAGTGCAGATGGTGTTAAAGTGGATGAAGAGAAAGTAAAAGCAATTAGTGACTGGCCGATCCCTAAGACAGTAGGAGAAGTGAGGAGTTTCCATGGCCTTGCTGGTTTTTACAGGAGGTTTGTGAAGGACTTTAGCACTCTTGCAGCTCCACTCACTAAAGTTATAAAGAAGGACGTGGGTTTTAAATGGAAGCAAACGCAGGAAGAAGCATTCCAATCCCTAAAAGAGAAGCTTACTCATGCCCCTGTTTTAGCATTGCCTGATTTTCTTAAAACTTTCGAGATTGAATGTGATGCCTCTGGTATAGGCATTGGACCAGTTTTGATGCAGGATAAGAAGCCCATAGCATTTTTCAGTGAGAAGCTTTGAGGAGCAATGCTAAACTATCCCACTTATGATAAGGAGCTGTATGCTTTAGTGACAGCATTGCAAACGTGGCAGCATTATCTCTGGCCTAAGGAATTTGTTATACACGATCATGAATCCCTTAAACATCTCAAAGGTCAGCAAAAACTCAACAAGAGACATGCTAGGTGGGTCGAATTCATAGAAACCTTTCCCTATGTCATCAAGTACAAACAAGGTAAGGACAATGTAGTTGCAGATGCATTGTCCCGGAGGTACGTTTTACTGTCTACTCTTGATGCTAAACTCTTAGGTTTCGAACAGCTTAAACACTTGTATGAAACTGATTCTGATTTTCGAGAAGTTTACAAGTCTTGTGAAAAGTTTGCTTCGGGACACTATTTTAGACAAGATGGATTTTTTTTTATTTGATAATCGTCTATGTGTCCCTAACTGCTCTGTTCGAGACTTGTTTATAAGAGAAGCTCACGGTGGAGGCCTGATGGGGCCCTTTGGTATTGCTAAAACACTTAAAGTGATGCAGGATCACTTCCATTGGCCTCACATGAAAAGAGATGTGGAGAGAATCTGTGGCAGATGCGCAACATGCAAACAAGCTAAGTCTAAGGTTCAGCCTCACGGTTTGTATACTCCTCTGCCTATTCCTTCTCATCCTTGAACTGATATATCTATGGACTTTGTGCTTGGATTGCCTAGAACTAGGACTGGGAAAGACTCTATTTTCGTGGTAGTTGATAGGTTCTCTAAAATGGCACATTTCATTGCTTGTCATAAGACTTATGATGCATTTCATATAGCAGATTTGTTCTTTAAAGAGATAGTTCGTTTGCATGGCATGCATAGGACTATTGTTTCTGATAGAGATACCAAGTTTCTTAGCTATTTCTGGAAAATATTGTGGTCTAAGCTAGGAACTAAGCTATTATTTTCAACCACATGTCATCCCCAAACTGATGGGCAAACAGAAGTTGTTAATCGAACTTTGGGAACTCTATTACGTGCTTTGATTAAAAAGAATCTGAAAACATGGGAAGATTATTTACCACATATCGAATTTGCATATAATCATGCTATGCATTCTGCTTCTAAGTTTTCTCCATTTCATATTGTTTATGGCTTTAACCTATTATCACCTTTGGATCTAATGCCTTTACCTTTGAGTGAACGAGCTAGCATAGATGGGAAAAAAAGGCTGACTGGGTAAAACAGATTCTTGAGAAAGCCAAGAAGAACATAGAAGAGAAGACAAAGCAATATGTCAAACAAGCAAACAAAGGCAGGAGTGGCATGATCTTTGAAGTTGGCGACCAAGTCTGGGTTCATTTGAGAAAGGAACGATTCCCAGCTGAGAAGAAATCTAAGCTAATGCCAAGGATCGATGGTCCTTTCACAATCACAAGGAGAATAAGCGACAATGCTTATCAGCAGGATCTCCAAGGTAAGTATAATGTAAGCTCTAGTTTTAATGTGTCTGATCTAGTTCCTTATATTGCAGATGAAACGGATTTGAGGTCAAATCCTTTTCAAGTGGGAGAGGATGATATGATACTGGACAAGACATGGAGCTTGGAGCATGGAGAGGAGTCTAAGGAGCAGCTGAAACCAGAACTCGAACCAGAGGAGCAGCTTGAACCTGAGCTAGGAAATGAAGAAGCTTTGATCGTGCCTACTGGTCCAATGACTAGATCAAAGACTAAGCTATTCAATCAAGCTGTTGGAAGACTTCTCAATCAAACAAACAAGCCAGACGATCAAGATAGCAAGCAAGCTTGTCAAAACATTTTTGTTTTGATTCAAGCCATATGATTTCAACAATTGGGTAAGTGTTGGGTTTGTGCTTTTTTTCCCTTGTCAAGTTTTGTCCCAATGAGTTTTCTTGACAAGGTTTTTAATGAGGTATTCGCAGCACTTCATAATGGCCCAATTGTTAAAACAGAAGCCCAAGCCCATCAAGAATTCGACAAAACCCGCTTTTGAAAATTTTGAAAAAATTTAGTTTAGTAAACTTCTTTAGAGTCCCCTTTATAACGATAAATGGTTAAACAATCTAGTTTCTATTTTGGACACATTTAATCCTTTTTTTAAGAATCGGTGGTGTAAGACCTATGAATTTTTGAAATTATTGGAATTTAGTTTAGTAGGATTCCTTAGAGTCTCCTTTATAACGGTAAATGGTTGAAACAATCTAGTTTCTATTTTGGACACATTTAATCCGTTTTTTAGAAATCGGTGTTTTAACACCTATGAGTTTTTGAAATTTTGAAAACAATTAGGAATTAAGTTTAGTGGGCTTCCTTTGAGACCACTTTATAACGATAAATAGTTGAAACAATCTAATTTCTATTTCGTACACATTTAATCCGTGTTTTAGGAATCGGTGGGTTAACACCTATGAATTTTTAAAAATTTT
This sequence comes from Pseudoturritis turrita, assembly GCA_900406555.1. NCBI lineage: Eukaryota > Viridiplantae > Streptophyta > Magnoliopsida > Brassicales > Brassicaceae > Pseudoturritis > Pseudoturritis turrita. Next base: position 98,161 of record OVBL01000853.1, read on the forward strand.
GAAAATCATTATGAATTTAGATTTGTAGGCTTCCTTAGAGTCCCCTTTATAACGATAAATGGTTGAAACAATCTAGTTTCTATTTCGGACCCATTTAATCCTTTTTTTAGGAATCGGTGGATTAAGATCTATAAATTTTTTAAAATATTGGAATTTAGTTTAGTAGGCTTCCTTAGAGTCCATTTTATAAAGATAAATGGTTAAAAAATCTAGTTTTTATTTCGGACACATTTAATCCTTTTTTTTAGGAATCGGTGGTGTAAGACTTATGAATTTTTGAAAAGTTTGAAATTATTGGAATTTAGTTTAGTAGGCTTCCTTAGAGTCCCTTTTATAATGATAAATGGTTGAAACAATCTAGTTTCTATTTTGTACACATTTAATCCCTTTTTTTAGGAATCGTTGGGTTAACACCGATGAGTTTTTGAAAATTTTGAAACAAAATTAGGAATTTAGTTTAGTAAACTTCCTTAGAGTCCCCTTAATAACGATAAATGGTTCAACAATCGAGTTTCTATTTCGGACACATTTAATCATTTTTTAGGAATCGGTGGGTTAAGACCTATGAATTTTTGAAAATTTTGAAATTATTGGAATTTAGTTTAGTAGGCTTTCTTAGAGTCCCTTTTATAATGATAAATGGTTGAAACAATATAGTTTCTATTTCAGACAGATTTAATCCCATTTTTTAGGAATCATTGGGTTAACACCTATGAGCTTTTGAAAATTTTGAAAAAAAATTAGGAATTTAGTTTAGTAAACTTTCTTTGAGTCCCCTTTATAACGATAAACGGTTAAACAATCTAGTTTCTATTTCGGACACATTTAATCATTTTTTTAGGAATCAGTGGGTTAAGACCTATGATTTTTGAAAATTTTGAAATTATTGGAATTTAGTTTAGTAGGCTTCCTAGAGTCCCTTTTATAATGATAAATGGTTGAAACAATCTAGTTTCTATTTCAGATATATTTAATCCCTTTTTTAAGGAATCGTTGGGTTAACACATGACTTTTCGAAAATTTTGAAATAAAAATAGGAATTTAGTTTAGTAAACTTCCTTAGAGTCCCCTTAATAATGATAAATGGTTGAAACAATCTAGTTTCTATTTCGGACACATTACATCAATTTTTTTTAGGAATCGATGGGTTAACACCTATGATTTTTTGAAAATTTTGAACAAAATAGGAATTTAGTTTAGTAGGCTTCCTTATAGTCCCTTTTATAAAGAGAAATGGTTGAAACAATCTAGTTTCTATATTAGACACATTTAATCCATTTTTTAAGAATCGGTGGGTTAACAATTATGAGTTTTTGAAAATTTTGGAAAAAATTAGGAATTTAGTTTAGTATGCTTCCTTAGAGTCCCCTTTATAACGATAAATGGTTGAAACAATCTAGTTTCTATTTCGGATACATTAAATCAATTTTGTTTAGGAATCGGTGGGTTAACACCTATGATTTTTTGAAAATTTTGAACAAAATAGGAATTTTATTTAGTAGGCTTCCTTAGAGTCCCCTTTATAATGATAAATTGTTGAAACAATCTACTTTCTATTTTCGACACATTTAGTCCGTTTTTTAGGAATCGGTGTTTAAACTCCTATGAGTTTTTGAAAGTTTTGAAAACAATTAGGAATTTAGATTAGTAGGCTTCCTTAGAGTCTCCTTTCTAACGGTAAATGGTTGAAACAATCGAGTTTCTATTTTGGACACATTTAATCTATTTTTTTGAATTGGTATTTTAACACCTATGAGTTTTTGAAAATTTGAAAACAATTAGGAATTAAGTTTAGTGGGCTTCCTTAGAGTCCACTTTATAACGATAAATGGTTGAAACAATCTAGTTTCTATTTTGTACACATTAAATCCGTGTTTTAGGAATCGGTGGGTTAACACCTATGAATTTTTGAAAATTTGGAAAAATATTATGAATTTAGATTTGTAGGCTTCCTTAGAGTCCCCATTATAACGTTAAATGGTTGAAATAATCTAGTTTCTATTTCGGACACATTTAAACCTTTTTTTAGGAATCGGTGGGTTAAGACCTATTAATTTTTGAAAATTTTGAAATTATTGGAATTTAGTTTGGTAGGCTTCTTTAGAGTCCCTTTTATAATGATAAACGGTTGAAACAATCTAGTTTCTATTTCAGACAGATTTAATCCCTTTTTTTAGGAATCGTTGGGTTAACACCGATGAGTTTTTGAAAATTTTGAAACAAAATTAGGAATTTAGTTTAGTAAACTTCCTTAGAGTCCCCTTTATAACGATAAATGGTTAAACAATCTAGTTTCTATTTCGGACACATTTAATCCTTTTTTATGAATCGGTGGGTTAAGACCTATGAATTTTTGAAAATTTTCATAACAATTAGGAATTTAGTTTAGTAGGATTCCTTAGAGTCTCCTTTATAACGGTAAATGGTTGAAACAATCTAGTTTCTATTTTGGACACATTTAATCCGTTTTTTAGAAATCGGTGTTTTAACACCTATGAGGTTTTGAAATTATTGGAATTTAGTTTGGTAGGCTTCTTTAGAGTCCCTTTTATAATGATAAATGGTTGAAATAATCTAGTTTCTATTTTGTACACATTTAATCCCTTTTTTTAGGAATCGTTGGGTTAACACCGATGAGTGTTTGAAAATTTTGAAACAAAATTAGGAATTTAGTTTAGTAAACTTCCTTAGAGTCCCCTTAATAACGATAAATGGTTCAACAATCGAGTTTCTATTTCGGACACATTTAATCCTTTTTAGGAATCGGTGGGTTAAGACCTATGAATTTTTGAAAATTTTGAAATTATTGGAATTTAGTTTAGTAGGCTTTCTTAGAGTCCCTTTTATAATGATAAATGGTTGAAACAATATAGTTTCTATTTCAGAGAGATTTAATCCCATCTTTTAGGAATCATTGGGTTAACACCTATGAGCTTTTGAAAATTTTGAAAAAAAATTAGGAATTTAGTTTAGTAAACTTTCTTTGAGTCCCCTTTATAACGATAAACGGTTAAACAATCTAGTTTCTATTTCGGACACATTTAATCATTTTTTAGGAATCAGTGGGTTAAGACCTATGAATTTTTGAAAATTTCGAAATTATTGGAATTTAGTTTAGTAGGCTTCCGAGAGTCCCTTTTATAATGATAAATGGTTGAAACAATCTAGTTTCTATTTCAGATATATTTAATCCCTTTTTTTAAGAATCGTTGGGTTAACACATGAGTTTTCGAAAATTTTGAAATAAAAATAGGAATTTAGTTTAGTAAATTTCCTTAGAGTCCCCTTAATAATGATAAATGGTTGAAACAATCTAGTTTCTATTTCGGACACATTACATCAATTTTTTTTAGGAATCGATGGGTTAACACCTATGATTTTTTGAAAATTTTGAACAAAATAGGAATTTAGTTTAGTAGGCTTCCTTTTAGTCCCTTTTATAAAGAGAAATGGTTGAAACAATCTAGTTTCTATATTAGACACATTTAATCCATTTTTTAAGAATCGGTGGGTTAACAATTATGAGTTTTTGAAAATTTTGGAAAAAAATTAGGAATTTAGTTTAGTATGCTTCCTTAGAGTCCCCTTTATAACGATAAATGGTTGAAACAATCTAGTTTCTATTTCGGATACATTAAATCAATTTTGTTTAGGAATCGGTGGGTTAACACCTATGATTTTTTGAAAATTTTGAACAAAATAGGAATTTTGTTTAGTAGGCTTCCTTAGAGTCCCATTTATAACGATAAATTGTTGAAACAATCTACTTTCTATTTCAGACACATTTAGTCCGTTTTTTAGGAATCGGTGTTTAAACTCCTATGAGTTTTTGAAAGTTTTGAAAAAAAATAGGAATTTAGATTAGTAGGCTTCCTTAGAGTCTCCTTTCTAACGGTAAATGGTTGAAACAATCTAGTTTCTATTTTGGACACATTTAATCTGTTTTTTTAGGAATCGGTATTTTAACACCTGAGTTTTTGAAAATTTGAAAACAATTAGGAATTAAGTTTAGTGGGCTTCCTTAGAGTCCACTTTATAACGATAAATGGTTGAAACAATCTAGTTTCTATTTTGTACACATTTAATCCGTGTTTTAGGAATCGGTGGGTTAACACCTACGAATTTTTGAAAATTTGGAAAAATATTATGAATTTAGATTTGTAGGCTTCCTTAGAGTCCCCATTATAACGTTAAATGGTTGAAATAATCTAGTTTCTATTTCGGACACATTTAATCCTTTTTTTAGGAATCGGTGGGTTAAGACCTATGAATTTTTGAAAATTTTGAAATTATTGGAATTTAGTTTAGTAGACTTCTTTAGAATCCCTTTTATAATGGTTGAAACAATCTAGTTTCTATTTCAGACAGATTTAATCCCTTTTTTTAGGAATCGTTGGGTTAACACCGATGAGTTTTTGAAAATTTTGAAACAAAATTAGGAATTTAGTTTAGTAAACTTCCTTAGAGTCCCCTTTATAACGATAAATGGTTAAACAATCTAGTTTCTATTTCGGACACATTTAATCCTTTTTTATGAATCGGTGGGTTAAGACCTATGAATTTTTGAAAATTTTGATAACAATTAGGAATTTAGTTTAGTAGGATTCCTTAGAGTCTCCTTTATAACGGCAAATGGTTGAAACAATCTAGTTTCTATTTTGGACACATTTAATCCGTTTTTTAGAAATCGATGTTTTAACACCTATGAGTTTTTGAAATTTTGAAAACAATTAGGAATTAAGTTTAGTGGGCTTCCTTTGAGACCACTTTATAACGATAAATAGTTGAAACAACCTAGTTTCTATTTCGTACCCATTTAATCCGTGTTTTAGGAATCGGTGGGTTAACACCTATGAATTTTTGAAAATTTTGAAAATCATTATGAATTTAGATTTGTAGGCTTCCTTAGAGTCCCCTTTATAACGATAAATGGTTGAAACAATCTAGTTTCTATTTCGGACCCATTTAATCCTTTTTTTAGGAATCGGTGGGTTAAGATCTATAAATTTTTTAAATTTTTTAAAATATTGGAATTTAGTTTAGTAGGCTTCCTTAGAGTCCATTTTATAAATATAAATGGTTAAAAAATCTAGTTTTTATTTCGGACACATTTAATCCTTTTTTTTAGGAATCGGTGGTGTAAGACTTATGAATTTTTGAAAATTTTGAAATTATTGGAATTTAGTTTAGTAGGCTTCCTTAGAGTCCCTTTTATAATGATAAATGGTTGAAATAATCTAGTTTCTATTTTGTACACATTTAATCCCTTTTTTTAGGAATCGTTGGGTTAACACCGATGAGTTTTTGAAAATTTTGAAACAAAATTAGGAATTTAGTTTAGTAAACTTCCTTAGAGTCCCCTTAATAATGATAAATGGTTCAACAATCGAGTTTCTATTTCGGACACATTTAATCCTTTTTTAGGAAATCGGTGGGTTAAGACCTATGAATTTTTGAAAATTTTGAAATTATTGGAATTTAGTTTAGTAGGCTTTCTTAGAGTCCCTTTTATAATGATAAATGGTTTGAAACAATATAGTTTCTATTTCAGACAGATTTAATCCCATTTTTTAGGAATCATTGGGTTAAAACCTATGAGCTTTGGAAAATTTTGAAAAAAAAATTAGGAATTTAGTTTAGTAAACTTTCTTTGAGTCCCCTTTATAACGATAAACGGTTAAACAATCTAGTTTCTATTTCGGACACATTTAATCATTTTTTAGGAATC
>OVBL01000854.1:0-77902 GCA_900406555.1 Pseudoturritis turrita
TGAATAACTCGCATGCACAAGATAAATGTTTAAAAAATTGTATGTAAAAGAAATTTAGGCCTGAAGTCCAAATAGACCAATATATGATATTCTATGAGAAAGGATGCTATGGACCAGAAGTCCAATGATTTGAGAGATCATATGACAATCATACGAGTTTGTTCATTATGGTTATGCTTGTAATAATTCCAAAAAGATAGTATATATGATCGGAATTCATCTCCTGAAGAAGATATTTCCGAGGGGGAGAAATATGATGATGTGCGTGGTTGTACTCTTTTCCCCTTATCATGGTTTTGTCCCATTGGTTTTTCCATGATAAGATTTTTAACGAAGGTACAAAGAACACGCAAATGATAGACAATTAAGGAGGAATGTTATAATTACAATGATATATGAAGGTCTATCAATCTCCCAAAGGAATGTCATACATTAATGATATCGAGAGAGACAAAGAGAATGATCGAGATGAATCATCTCGAAGACCCCATGAGCTGCAGAAGAATGGCGATTTACATGTTCTACAAATTTGTTCAAGCGAAACTTTGGTGGACTTTCCAAGACACTTCCAACTGCTACTTTCAAGAAACAAATTTATCATTTGGGTGCGTCGTCACAAAGATCTCAAGTTATGCACTTATCAGGGGGATAAAGCGCGTTGCACTCTTTTTCTCTTAACCATGGTTTTGTCCCAATTGAATTTTTCTGGTAAAATTTTTAATGAGGCAGCATCTTATACGCATTAAGAATATTTTGCTATAATGGACATCCAAGGGGAAGTGTTATAAACTCATTATATGGATGTCCATTTAGGCCCATATTCTAGAATATTCTAGATTTGTTTTCTAAATTCTACTTCCTCTCTAAGCTATTGTATCCCTATATATACTATTGATTATTTATGGAATAAGACACACAATTCTCTTTCAATATCTCTTATTCATAACACTATGGCCTGTTTTTTTTTTAATAATTTTTTCTTAAATAAAATGGTTCAATAAACTTAAATTTGAAATTGACTCATTTTTAGAAGAAAAAAACATTAATTGGCCCAAGGCCCAAATGTTAAAACCCATAAAATCAGACACATCGTGTGGATTATAAATAGCTTTCTTCCTCTTTGACAAAAAAAAAAAGTACCTTGTTCCTAAATCCCTAAACTGAAAAAGATCTTAAGCGGCAGCCTAGGGTTGTTTGCCTCTTCTCAATGGATGTGTTATTGCCTCTTATCAAGTCGCCAAGGGACGAGAACATGAGCAAGGAAGAGTTCATTAGTAGACGAGTAATCTTCTTCTCCTTAATTTTGTTTTGGCTTTTTTTTCTTGTTTCTCTATTAATGGTTTGTTCACAAATTTTACTTTTGTAAGAAGAATTTCTGATTAGATCTTTTCTACTTTAGTCTCTTCTGCAATTGGACAGTAGTGAGATTCGTGCGGCTGCTTCGAAAATCTTCGAACAGGACGTCATAAGCCGGTAAAAATTGAAACTTTTTGTATATATATGTAAGAAGATGTGTTTTCTTTGTGTTGATGATAATATTATATCTCCTGTAATCATATTATTGCAGTTGCTTTAATATTTCCGTTGAGGGATACGACACTTGCCTTCCTGAGGTTGATATCAAGAATAAGTTGTATGGAAGTTTCGGTTCATGTGGACATGTCTGCCAAGTTGTGATTACCAAAGACCCTGTAACCAATCTTGTCAACAGGTCTGTGGCTTCTTTCTCACAACAAATTATGGATTTTTTCACAAGTTTATTAATTTTTGTTTTTGTTTTTACAGATGTGCACTCGTGCGCCTTCTGGGAGAAGGCGCAGGAGAGCGTGCCTTGGCCCTTAATGGAAGGGACCTGGGAGGATGGAAAGCAGTCATTCAGTCTTTACCGAATGAAGTTCCTAGAATTGATCCTAAAATAGTGGCTTCTCTGAGAGCCGCATATGACCGAAAAGACCGGTAAATTTTGATGCTTAATTTTTGTTTGTATCTGTAATTACATGTGTTATTGTTGTGTTAATGATATTATGCAAATTAATTATTGCAGTGACGTTGGCATTTCGGTTGAGGGATATGACACTTCGCTTCCTGCGGATGATGTCAAGAACGCATTGATTAGACATTTCTGTTCATGTGGAGAGATCACACAGTTGACTGTCTCAAAAGACTATCGAACCAATACTCTCCATAGGTTGGTTCTGTGGCTTCTTCCTCAAGAACGCATTGATTAGACATTTCTGTTGTGAGTTTTTCCCCAGCAAACTAACTAAGAAACTTGTTTGCTTTTACAGGATGGCTTTGGTGTCTTTTTCCAGACGAACCGCAGTAGAGAGGGCGCTGGCACTGAATGGAAGCGATGCGGGAGGATGGAATGTAGCAGTTACGGCTTTACCGGAGCCTATACTCTCTTTCCCTGACCGCACTGATTGTTGGTTTGGCTCTACTGCCCCAGGTTGTACATAAACATGTTTTTGATTCTTGTTTTTGATTCTTGATAAAAAGGTGAAACTTGTCATTACTCAATTTCTTTGTTTATTTTTTTAGCTCATTGTGTGAACAAGACTAAGGAGTCTGCGGAGTAGAAGGTCTCTCTCTCTCAAAAGAAGACGAACCTACGCCTTTGTCTGGATGTTAAAGTAAGCTCAATAAACATTATCTAGTAGAGCCGTATACGAATTAGGGTAGACAAATTTGCATTTTCTCAGATTGGTCTCAACATGGTTTGCTAAAGTGAAAAGGAGGATTAGTTGTGTAACTCAAGACAGACTCTCGAATTCAAGCCGTTTTACAAGCTATTTACAACATTTTTTATTCCGGAAATTACCATTTTCTTCACACATCAACGAGAAAATGTAACTTTTATTTATATACTTTTTTGTGCGTGGTCATAGTTTATCTTCTTAGTACTGAAGTTCCTGAAACACGAGATTTATGTTTTGTCCCTAAACTCCATGAGCTTTTTTTGCATGTGTAATCCCTGCGCAACAAAACGATCAACAAGTCTACTAAAAAGACAGATTCACTTCGGTTACAATGCAAAACCTTTAAAGTGTCAATCATAACTGGATTGACACAGACACAGACAGTAAATAATCCATTAACGCAGAAGATTTGACAAGAAGAGTGTTGGAGACCTAACCTTGAAACAAAGCTCGAAATCAAAACTTTTTTCAATGAATTGTTGCGGAATAAGCAAAACCAGAAATATATTATGGTTGAGAGAAAACCAACTTTTAGTACATATATGTATAAATATACACATATCAATAACAAATTCGTGGATCTTTGATAAATTGTAATGCAAGAGAAGAGTTAATGTTTATATATATACTAGATTAGGACTCACGCGGAGTTTTAAATATAATTTATTTATAAATGATAAAAATTAAAGTAAAATACCTGTTGTCGGTAATCGATTAAATTTAATAAAGATAAACTTTATGAAAATATAAAAAATATATCTTATTATATAAAGGAGAATGCACTGAAAATTATAACTCATTAGATCGTGACATGTGTCATTTTAATTGAGATGATGACACGTGTTAATATACTAACGTATAAAGTTAATTTTAATTTAAATAATATTTCTTTTTTATCTAAAAATTAAAAGAAAAATACATCATCGCAAAAAAAAAATGTCCTAACGTAACAAAAAAAAAGTCAATGTCCTTCTGTAAAAAAGAAATTGTCATTAAAAAAGGGAAAATTTGTAAACAAAATGTCACTAAAAAGGTAAAAGAAAAATTTGTAAAAAAGTCATTAAAAAAGGTAAAAGAAAAAATTTGTAAAAAATATCATTAAAAAAGAAGAAAATTTTGTATGTTTGTTTGTGTGACCTTCATAGCTACGTTTCATCAAGTTTGTGTATCTTCCTCGACAGGGTTTGTGTGGCTAATCCATATATGATTGGAACTAATTTGGATTAATTAGACCAATTTTAATATGTTTGAATATTATGACTTTTTATAAATATATATGATATTTATTGATGAGTAAATAAATCTTAATTGGATTAAGATTAAATATTCGCATGGGCCATCACGTAATTGGTTTGAACTTATGTGGACATATCTCCTAATGTGATTAGGGTTAATGATTAATCCATATAAAAGGAAAAAGTTCCACCATCGTCAAAGAGCAGACAAGCATAATGATCTCAGAGAGATTTTATTTATTGCTTGAGAAGAAAGAAGTAAAACATCGTTCTTGTTCGTTCACGCAACAAGATCAACGTATGATTCCCAAATACAGACAATTCGTGTGACGAATATGAGAGAGTTCTCGACGGTATTAGTATACTGTGTCTGATCCAGTTTGTGTGCGTGTGGATACTGGTACAGCCACAACATTTGGAGTGCTCAACAACCTCGAATCGTTTTGATTTATTATTCCACTGCAGAATATCCAACTATATTCTAAACCTTAAGATCTAGATTTAATTCAGTATTTCCACAAATCTTGGTAATTGAATTTGTAATTATTAATTTATAAATTGTTATAAACCGGTACGAATTCCAACAGTAAATGAATCTCTTAGGAAGCCTAAAACATAAATTTATTTATTTTTCAAATTTTTCCAAAACTCATAGGTGTTAGCCGATAAATTCCAAAAAACTAGTACATTTTGAGTTTTTTACAAGAAAATGAATAAAAGGTGTCCGAAGTGGAAACTAAACTATTTCGACCATTCGTCGTGGTAAAAGTATCTCTGAGGAATCCTAAAAACTAAAATTTAATTTTTTCAAAATTTTCCAAAACCTATAGGTGTTAGCCCACGAAGTCCAAAAAATTACTACGTTTTGACGTTATTACCATAAAATGAATAAAATGTGTTCGAAATAGAAACTAAACTGTTTTGATCATTTGACGTCGTAAAGGAGTCTCTAAGGAAGCCTAAAACCAAAAATTAATTTTTTTTTCAAAATTTTTCAAAACCAATAGGTATGTACAAAGTTCAAAAAATTACTACGTTTTGACGTTATTTCCAAAAAATAAATAAAATATGTCCGAAGTGGAAACTAAACTGTTTCGATCATTCGTCATGGTAAAGGGATCTCTAAGGAAGCTTAAAAACAAAAATTTTAATTTTACCGTAGTAAAGGGGTCTCTAAGGAAGCCTAAAAACAAAATTTTAATTTTTTTTTAAAATTTTCCAAAACCCATAGGTACTTACTAAGTCCAAAAAATTACTATCTTTTGACGTTATTACCAGAAAATGAATAAAATATGTCTGAAGTGGAAACTAAATTGTTTCGATCATTCGCCGTGGTAAAGTGGTCTCTAAAGAAGCCTAAAAACAAAAATTTAATTTTTTTTCAAAATTTTCCAAAACCCATACAAAGTCCAAAAAACTACTACGTTTTGACGTTATTACCATAAAATGAATAAAATGTGTCTGAAGTGGAAACTAAACTGTTTCGATCATTCGCCATGGTAAAGAGGTCTCTAAGGAAGCCTAAACACATAAATTTCCAGTTTTAAAAAAAAAAAATCACAACCTATAGGTGTTAGTCCACATAATCCAAAAAACTAGTACGTTTTGAGTTTTTTTTACCAGAAAATGAATAAAATGTGGCTGAAGTGGAAAGTAAACTACTTCGACCACGGCAAGCCTAAAAAAAAAAATTTAAAGTTTTCAAAATTTTCTAAAACCCATAGATGTTAGCGTACAGAGCTCGAAAAGCTAATATGTTTGATGTTATTACGAGAAAATGAATTAAGTGTGTCCGATGTCAAAACTAAACTATGTCGACAATTCGCCGTGGTAAAGGGGTTTTTAAAGAAGCTTGAAACCATAAATTTAATGCTAATCTTAAACATAAATTTGTGTTATGGATAGATAAGCAGATAAACCATAAAAAAATCACTCTCTCTCTATGCACAAAGAGAAAGGAACCGAGTCTAATGCTAATCTTAAGCGTACTGAGACCGAGCGCCATTGGATGCTCCTCGCTGATCCGTTTTAGCAGATTCCTCCAGTTTCCTTCTCTTAATGACCACATACCAAGTGAATGCTTCGAGCAGGGCAGCCACAATGGCGAGAGCAACGATGATACCAATGTAAGCGTTTCTCCACTGCTTCTTGGGACTCAATATGTCTAGCCCTTTGAACACGTTCACCACCCCGAGGATGATCACCGTGTAGCCTATCGTGTGGTGGTAAATGTTCCAGTAGAGCCTGTGCTTGTGCTCTGGTTTGGGCCTCAGAAACATCGCAAACACCTAGCGTGTAAATCCAGTTTAGAAAGCTATGTATATTACTGGTTTTCTTTTTTATGAGAAATATGTATTGTACCTGGACTGTTGCTAGAGAGAAGAGAGCAATCCCGATAGAGCGGTGGGTGCTATACTGAATCCCTGGTGAGTCGCCACCGAGTTTGAGACCAGTGGCCCATCCGGCCACGCCGATGATGTAGGCAGAAGCCTGGCAGAAAACGTGAATGTAGAACCAAGCAGGGTCTGCTGATTTGGCGACTCTCAAGTAGCGAGCAATGATTGCCCCTATTGGCATCATTATTCCCCAGCTCACTCCGTTCAATATTCCATGAATCTGCCAACACCATTATTACCAAAATCAAATCATTATTCTCTGTTTTCCAAAGAAAAATTAGAGGAAAGATGTCCACAGAAGAATCAACTCACATTGCGTTTGCGGAGCTTAGAACTTCCTCCAGCTCCTCCGGCAGCTGCAGAAACACCGGAGACCAGATTGAGAGTAGACATGGAACGAACATTGTTGCCAGGAGTCTGATGAGGCAGAGGACTGTTCCCAGACATTGACCCATCTTGCCACACAGTGTTAATGGTTCCACCATTCCCCATATCCTGTGAAAGCCTCAGACTTGCCAACACAACCATCTCGTTGTTCTGGTAAGTTGCAGACAACCCAGAGACGTTGAAACTCAGATCACCCTCCTGTAGACTTGTCTGGTAGCTTCTGATAGGGGAAGTGTAAACCCTGACAGTGCCGTCTGATTGTGGATAAGCCACGATGGCTTGAGCGCCCACCATTCCCGTAGACGTTGGGTTCACGGCCCAAGCAACCCATTTGCCAGAGGTGAGCTTGGTGTGACGATAAGCAATGTGGAGATTGGTGGTGGAGGAATCGTAAGTGTAATGGAGGAATGAATCAAGAAAAGGGAGGTCGTTGCAGGAGTCAAAGACATTGTTGGTGGAGAACTTGTAGTTGGAACATGTCTGAGCAAAGGACAGACTAGTCATGGATATGGAGAGGACAAGAGAGAGACGGAGGATATGATTCAAAAACTTCATCACTGAGATATGATTACTCATGGATCAGAATGTATGGAAGAGTGGGTTAACAGAAAAAAAGACTCAGATGAAAGAGAAGCAGTTGGTTGAAGGAAGAAGAAGGAGAGAAAGAGAGAATAAATATGAAGAGAAAGTGGGATTAGCTTTGTTGGTTAAGCTGTCTAATAGAGATCATAACTTTTGATCAAATTATGCCTAGCTGCTATCTATTTTTGCATTTTTATATTTTTAGTTTTGTGTGAAGAAATGTTTTATTATAAGAAAATTATTGGGATAGTGTGTGATGTATACAACATTAGAATCAAAGGCTAATTGCCCAAGAAATGCAACAATAGTGCTCGTTGTCTAAAAGCTCAGGTCTTTCTTCAGGTTAAAAATGAAGAACAAGAACGAGTTTACATTAGAGAGGGTAATTAATGGGTTAATAATAATGGTGTGGGTCAGCAACAACCAATTCACACCTGTCTCGCCTGCCTTATGTTTCTACCAACTTCTTTCCCATCGCTACTTCTCTCTCTATGTGTATATCACAACTATTATATATATTGGGTAGCATCTTCAACCTAAAAGTAAGTGAATAATTGAGCTTAGTTTTGTTTGGAGTTATTGTCTTTTACTTAGACTAATTATGTGTCGAACCATGAGTTGATTCAAGGACAAGGAGGCAACGAGGAGTGAATGCAGGTGAGCAACCGCACCGGTCTTTGAGAAGTGGTTAGGAGTCATTTGGTCAAAATCTCAACTGCCTCCATGTGGATGTAGGACCCTTTGTTTCCACGTGTCAACTTAATATTGTTCCTCCTGGTCAACGCTTCTAGAGCTGGTGAAACTCCTCAGGCCTCTCTTCATTTATGCGTGACCCTAAAAAGTATTGTCAAGAGTGGGATTTGAACCCACGCCCTTTCGGACCAGTACCTGAAACTGGCGCCTTAGACCAACTCGGCCATCTTGACTTTTTGCATAGGTTTCAAAATTAATTTAAAGAATTCGTTGTAGAGCCCACCTTAGTGTGACTTGACTTCTGCGAAATCCATGTTTTTTTTTTTTTTTTTTTTGAAAAATACGCATGATTTAAAGAATGAAGATGGTCCATTTAGAAAACGGTGTTTTTTTTCTTCTAAATTGTAAATATTATGAAGGAATGAATGTTTGAGGTTTTACGAAAGTTAACCTATTTACTTGTTATCTTGGCAAAAAAAAGAATAAAAATAAGGGACAAAATGTTTACGAAGAGTGGATTCCTTCAATCAAGCCAAAGAAGCATTAGGTCCTTAAATCGTTTTCTATGTTTTTTGGTTGAGATGGTATTGCGCACCAAACGGTCGATTTATTTGAAAATTTTTGTTGGGCAAATTGTGAATCAGGTTGTTACGTTGCCGCCACACGTTGTAGACTGTATCCTGGAGCACAAGTCTCCTGAGCGTCAAAGGAGATGATGGAGTCGCCATGCTTGTCCAACCTGTGAGAGAATTCCAAAAGCTGAATATCACTAGATTGAGTGTAAGTCTCTGCTGGACCAATGTCTAAATAATCGAGCTAAAGTCACACCACTGAATTTAGAAAACGGTGTTAAAGATCTTGAAAGATGGATTCGATTGGACATACTAGATCCCAACCGAAGTTTTAGATCAAAATTAACAGAAGAGACATTGACGGACCTGCGTTGTGAGTAGGGAGTCAACTGACCCGGTAAAATATAACAAAATTGTTTTTGGCAATTAACAAATGCTCCTCTCCAGAACAAATTGATATTGTTGCACCCCCTAAAGTTCAAGGTGTTGGGTTCGATGACCCACTCCATTATGTTTTTTTTAATATACGTTTCAATAATTATATTTTTTCTAAATTGATTTCTCTTAAATGAATACCCTAGATGAATACATTAGCTTACGGTGGTTTCCTTTTTAAAAGCATACATTTTTTTGTCATTATTAATATTTTTGTTTAAATTTTATTTTTGACCCCGGTAAAAAATAATTCTGAGTTAGAGATGGAATTTTTGACGTTAACATTATTTAATAGTAAAACGGAGGTGACCAACCATGAATGTTTTCTTTTACGTACACTAATATATGTACGTGTTTTACTGTTAACACGAATGTTTTTTTTGTTGGCTCCTTTTCACTATTAAACCATGTTAATGTTGTTGATTGACGCACAAATGAAAGGATTTTCGATCTAAAATGGCAAACTTAAAGCTAATAAGAAATGTAATACATATACAGATTTATACACTAATGAATGTAAAAATTAAAAAATGGATTTGATTGGGAAAACTGGATTCCAACCAAAGCTTTTAGATCAAGATTAACATAAGAGAGAGACATAATCTCCGAGATAAGTTGAGAAAATCTATGAAAATATATTATTTTATTATATAAAGGAGAATTCACTCAAAATTATAACTCATTAGATCGTGGAATGATACCTTTCTTCTAACCCTTTTCTCCTTTTTATCGGATTGAAAGCAATGGAAATATATGTATAGAGGATACATGATCAATTTTTTTATTGGTTAGCTTGAGTTGGGCTAGTTGTAGGGTTGTAAACAGCTGATTGCAGTGTGCTTTCGACGGATATGACGTCATGTTGATAGATTTGATATGAGCATATAGTTCATGTCATGTGTTTAATCAAATTTTGTGAAACAATATTTTCAAGATAATTCATTGATTGCAAACATTATAAGGTGATGGGCCCTGGGCTCTAAATGGGCTTATTAGGCTAAAAGTTTACGGGACAAGTTATACCAAACCGGGTCGGGTCCACATAGTCGAGCAATCCCAAATTCCTAAAGCGCACAGTGAAGGAAGGAAGGATCGACTACAATGGCGGCCGCGTTTCTGCCGGCGACTTCTCTCCGTCTCACTCCATACTCTACTCTCCGCTTCTTATCCTTCTTCCCCATTTCTAATCCTTCTTCTCTCTTCCGCCGCCCTCTACGCCGCCGGGTTCTCCCTCTTTTCGAACCTTATCCGACCAATGCTCGCCGGAGATGCTTTTGCACCGCCGTTTCTGAATCTCTCGGCTCCGGAGAGGGAAAGAAGGTTGAGAATCGATTTGGAAGTAAAGTTGGAGAATTCAGGAGGAAGTTGAGGATAGCTGAAGTGAAAGGAGGAGCAGACCAAGGCCTGGGTCGCGTCGGGCAGAGCCTCAGCATGATGGGTTGGGTCCGGACACTTCGATCTCAGAGCAGTGTCACATTTATTGAGGTAATCTCTCAACCAACCGCTCTTCCTTGATCTTTCGATATAATTTACTGACAAAATTTCCATTTTTGTTTGTTTGTTTGAAGATAAATGATGGTTCATGTTTATCAAACTTGCAATGTGTGATGAATTCGGATGTAGAAGGGTATGATCAGGTAATCACTTTCACCTAAAGACATTTCATTGCTTATGGCTTGGGAGAGCCCAATGATAATCCTTTTTTTGTGTGTGCCAACTTCACAATAGGTAGAATCTGGTTCCATCTTGACTGGAGCATCCATATTTGTACAAGGTACTCTTGTGGCCAGCCAGGGAACAAAGCAAAAGGTGGAACTCAAGGTTGAGAAAATCATTGTGGTACGTAAGTCTTTGCTTCTTCTACTTAAAAGTTTCTTGCGGTTGAATATACGTTTCTCTGAATTTTGTCACTTTATCCTAGGTTGGAAAATGTGACTCTTCCTATCCCATCCAGAAGAAGAGGGTCAGCCGGGAATTCTTGAGAACCAAGGCTCATCTACGTCCAAGAACCAATACCTTTGGGGCGGTAACGTTTCTTTCTTAACTGATTGCCTTCCAAAGAGAAACTGCATTCAACTTTCCTTTTTTCATTTACCTTTTTTTTTAGTCCCCTGAAACTCTACACCGCATACATCTATTGCTGCCTTCTTGACAATTTGATATTGAAAACTGCTTCTTCAGTTTTTCTGCAGTTACGGTCTTGATGGTGAACTTACTTGTCTTGTTAAAAATTATCAAATTCCATGTTCTTAAACACGCATAACATCTTGTTTCAGGTGGCGAGAGTTAGGAATACTCTCGCATATGCTACTCACAAGTTCTTTCAAGAAAGTGGATTTGTCTGGGTGGCAAGCCCAATTATCACAGCTTCGGATTGTGAAGGAGCTGGAGAACAGTTCTGTGTCACTACACTCGTAAGGACCTTAGCTCTCAACATTACAATATTCTGCAATATTCAACCCATTAATAGCTTGATTGTTTTCACCAAGAACTACAACTCTCAACTCCACATGGAAGAAAGGAGAAATTTACACCTAAACTATACTTCATTTTTTAGATTCCCAGCTCCCATGAGACCACCGATTCTTCGATTGATGCAATTCCGAAAACAAAGGGAGGGTTGATCGATTGGTCTAAGGTGTGTTCCAGCTCCTTTTCTTTTGTATCTTAAGAATGGTAAGAGATCAACTTGCAACTCTAACAAATTACATGACTGGATCACTCCTCAGGACTTCTTTGGGAAACCAGCATTCTTGACCGTCTCTGGGCAACTCAATGGAGAAACTTATTCGACCGCTCTCTCAGATGTAAAAGTTGACTTCCTCGAGTGAACATGATCTAGATTTTGGTTACTAAGTGTCTGAATTTCTCATATGTATGACTTTACAGATATACACATTTGGTCCTACATTTCGAGCTGAGAATTCCAACACTTCCAGGCACTTAGCCGAATTCTGGGTCAGCATTATTTTCATCTTCCAGCCAAACTCACAATTGAATTTTTCTTACCTAAGTGCATTTTTCTGAAGACCTCTCTTCTACATATAAGATGATTGAACCAGAACTTGCTTTTGCCGACCTGGATGATGACATGGCTTGTGCCACCGCCTACCTCCAGTACGTCGTATGTTGCTCGTTCACTTTATATTTCCTTCAAAATATATACGAGCTTGTCATTTCTGTAACGTCATCTAGAATTAATTTGGTTGTAATTTATCTCTTGATATTCTGATAGGTAAAATACGTTCTTGATAATTGCAAAGAAGACATGGAGTTTTTTGATACGTGGATTGAGAAAGGAATCATTCATCGCTTGAGTGTATGTCCTCTGATTTTACTCTGTGATCAGAAAAGATTATTATGCAGTTTTCACTGGCTGATATTATGATTGTTTTACAATCTAACTTGTAAAGGATGTAGTTGAGAAAGATTTTCTACAGCTGGGTTACACAGACGCCATTGAACTTCTTCTGAAAGCAAACAAGAAATTTGAATTCCCGGTAAAGGCTTTACTTTCTCCTTTGGAATAGACTTGAGCTGCAAATTTCGGAATAAAAATGCAAACGTGCTTGTGCATTTCTTTTTCTCATACAAGTTGTACTGCTTTTGGCCTCTGAGCTAGTATTTTTTACATGTATTTTCGGCAATTTCTGTGTAAGTAAGTTGTGATTTATATTCATTTTTAGTGGGTGGGTTCTTAAAAATGATATTTTGGCTGTAGAAAAACCATGTGTTTCCTTTTCCACTCACATGGGGGATGCTGTGTCTGATAGATCTGATTCTTGTAGGTGAAGTGGGGGCTGGATTTGCAGAGCGAGCATGAAAGGTACATAACAGAAGAGGCATTTGGGGGTCGACCGGTGATAATAAGAGACTATCCGAAGGAGATAAAAGCGTTCTATATGCGGGAGAATGATGATGGGAAGACGGTAGCAGCAATGGATATGCTCGTGCCTCGGGTAAGATTAAGATAATACAGAAAATAAAAAACATGTTGATAAGTAGTTGATACTTGATAATGAACGATGTTGGGTTTGTGTAAGAAAAGGTAGGAGAGCTGATAGGTGGAAGCCAAAGAGAGGAAAGGCTTGAGGTATTGGAAGCGAGGCTTGATGAGTTGAAACTTGACAAAGAGAGCTACTGGTGGTACCTCGACCTCCGCCGCTATGGTTCAGGTAGGTCTCTTTCTTCTTCTTCTTTGAATCAAAAGATAGAAACTTGGAGGCTGATGAAGTACCTTTGTTATTGTGTGCGTGTGTGTGTAGTTCCTCACGCAGGATTCGGGTTAGGGTTTGAGAGGCTGGTCCAATTTGCCACCGGAATTGATAATATCAGAGACGTTATTCCTTTCCCGCGCTCACCTGGCTCTGCCGATTTCTGATTACTCGGATGTCTCATCCACATTCTTTACCCATCCTTGCCTCCATTTTTTCTCTTCATTTCCTCCAAATTCTTGTACTCTTATTTGCCATTAGTTATTTGAAATAATCGACAAAAACGAAAACGGAAAAGAAAAAGATCATTTGTTTCATATTAAAAAAAAATGTATTTTTCAGATTTATCATAATTCAAGCCTGCTTTGGCCTTTTTATATTGGAATGTGATTACCTGCAACTACCCCCAATCCACTGTGTCATCCAACGACTTTACCTGATGATACTGGCTAATTCGATTTATAGGAAACATTACATAACATTACTCTCATCAATCATAAATCAAAGTACATGAGATTTGTAATCAGTGATACTTATTTTGTACAGACAGACCCTTATTGTCTCTAAGTTTGACAAAGGGAGAAAAGAAACAAACTCTTTGAAATCCTGCCCCTTCCATGGTTAAAACCTCTCCATGGCGGTATCAACTAACCTCGGACCTGAAAGGCCAGAGAGCACTTTAAAGATTATGTAACTGTGACATAATGACCAAGTTCAAAACAAAGAAGGAGCAAATGCAAATGGATGTGTAGAGGAAAAGCATTAGGTTGACTCACAAGCAAAGTGAACCCTGAGAGAGAGAGAGCTCGGCTGCTCCTTGAAGTTGTGCTTAGGCCGCATCTGTGACCACAGCTAGAAAAAATCCCTAGTGTGGACTTTTCACTGGAGAAGTGATGTTTAGGGAAAACTTGCACTATATACTCTGCCATCTCCGAGACATTGTGCTTTTGCTGTAAGCTACGGAGATCACATATGCTCATAAATCATATGTACTTGTTTTCACAAGCTGTCTGTCCGTCCCAAGAATTATTGACATTTAGCCATTTTAGCGCATAATGTTTCAACTTTACCAGAATGCTCTTAATGGGTGTCACTGAAGAGAATCTGATAGAACCTTTTTCTCTCTTCTGGATCAAACAGACCGCCTGGTCGATCCCCATGGTTCTCGTGTTCATCGGCATCATCTCCATCGTGAACCCTGTCTTTCTTTCGCACCACAGGCTTCACAGATTCAATTCCTTTTTCTCTCTTCTTTTCTAAATTAGCCAAATATCGCCTGTGATTATACTCATACAAGCCCTGCTGCATCAGTTCCCCAAATTTATCCTTGACAACAACGAGTGGGTCCTTGTGAATCAATTCTGAGCCATTATAGCCTTCCCTAAGGAGCACAGTGTGAAGTTGATACTTGTTGGAGACGTAGAATATGCCTGGATGTTTCAGAAGCATACCATTTAGCTTCTCTGGCAACCCAAACTCCCTCTTGAAATGACTCAGCTTTACCATTGACAGCTTCTTCCACAGCGTCAAGGAGAGTAACTCGTGCACCAAACCAACGCTTCTCTTCTCACTCTCCTTTAAACCCTCGACAAGATCCCCAGGATCCTGATATGGAGATATGTAAGGAGAGGCGTTAAACTCAATGAACCTCTCCCACGGTTTGGTCCAGGTGGAGGGTAAAGAGCAAGAGAAACTAGGCTCAGAGCCGCATTTCTTCGCTGCAGCTTCCACTGCAGAAACAGCCAACTCAGGCTTCCACGAGAAAAGCTCAATCTCCATTGAACTCTTCCTACCACTATAATTCACTAATCTAAACACATCAGAGTACTTTGGTAGTATCCTGATAACAAAATCATCGGTGAAGCCAAAGCTCCGCTTCAACTCGTTAAGCTTGACGACATTGAGGCGGTGATTAACACTCATCATAAGCAGCTTGGTCAGCCTATCGGCGAAGACAGACTCTTGGGTATCTTTGACCAAATCTTCTTCTTCAACCAGGGTCATCATGGGTTTGGTCAAACGACAGTAATACTCATCCTCCTCGAGGTAAACGTGGAAACAAGAGGGATACTTGTTAAGCCAGTTCAAGGCCTTCCCCTGAAGATCAAGGGTCTTAAACTTCTTCTGTAGAAACTTAATAGGTGCAACCTGGTTGGGACACCTTAAGATAATGTTCTTGAGCCGACTGTTAACTATCCATCTCTTGTTACGGGAGAGGGCAGATTCGAGATCAGGGTCTTTCTTTGTTGACCAAAGCGAGGAGAATCTTCGGATTATTATAAGTGGAACAGACTTGGCACCATGTTGGATAGGAGTGGAAGTACCCAACAACTCTCGGGCCATAGCCATATATCAGTGTCGTGTGGATGACCAAATCTATTTGAAGCGAAGATGGAAATCTTTTACTCCAAACTCAAAATCCAATTTCTGACGAATGCAATTGGTTAGAAGCAAAAAAGCAAATCGAAAAACCGCACCTTTAGAAAAGGGGACAGAGTGAGAAGCATGAGTGACAAAATCGGAACAAATGAGCAAGGACCAAATGCAAATGGATGTGTAGAGGAAAAGCAAAGAGTTGACACAAAATCAAAGTAAAGAGACAAGCATTTAGAGGTCGGGAGAGTCTACCCTGAGAGAGCTCCGATGGACACCTTTAAGAGCCCTGAGGATTTGAGGGAACATCTCAAGGAAGAAGAAGCTCTCTGTTAAACAACATCAGAGAAGACGACGAGATCAATAATGTTTGGGCTTTTAATGTCTGGGCCTATTGGGCTTAGTGGGGGTAAAAGCCCTTTTGGGATACAAAGTCGTGGTCAATTAGAAACCATGTTGAATCGTTCAGATTATTGTAATTACGTGATTGAATGTCCACCATGACTCCATTTGTAAACATACACAATCGGATGATAAAGAAAACCACAAGTGTTAGGGAGATGATGATAATTGGCAACAAAAGTGTTTGTTCCTAAAAAATGTCACGGATATACAAACTTCTTCTTATCTCGAGAGATAGAGAAAGAGAGAGAACATCTGACTAAAATAATAATCAAAAGCACACCTAAAATAACATATCATCTCTCCCAACCAACAAAGTAAGTTTTTGTTTGGAGCATGAAATTAAATTAAAAACAACCTAACAGCAGCCTGAGACTGCCTCTTTCTTCATCGTCTTCTTCTTCTTCTTGTTTCTCCACTTGGGTTTTATGTGCATTTGCTTCCACCACCTACTTGCCTGCCAACAAACATCAACAGTCTCAGCTCAATATGGTTGCCTCCCAAGTTATTTCACTACTCGACACTCTATGTATAACATCACCTCTACAGTTACTTTTTGCCTTGACTTCTGCTGTGTGATACCGAAGGAATCTTGGAGGTCATCATCGACGTTTGCAGACCTTCAAGTAGCTGGAGAGCAACACAACACGCACACAAGTTCAAACAAAGATATATCAGAGGGTCATTTAGGCAATTTCCACATATAAATGTATACTTACTCTAGAAGTTGGCTGAATCCTGCGGATAGATCTACGTGGCTCCATTCCATCTGATGCTTTTGAAGAATTCTCAGCCAACGCCTTATCCTCTTCGATCTTGGCTAACCTCCCCGCAGTTGGAGCCACTTTCCCTTTATTAGTGCTCGAGGAGGATATATCCTTGGAACGAGTATCTTGGGAGGATGATGTGGTTTGCTCTTCCCCTGTTCCCTTGGATGGAACACTAGTACTTGTTCCAGATGCAGGACCCCTGTTCTCTCCACTCTGATCAGCGGCCTCATCAGATTCCATATTTGAGGCTGTTGTATTATGCGCGTCCTTGCGGGGCATTACCCTAGCTGCAGCAACTGGTTTCTCTCTCGTCTTGGGCGCGGGTTTGAAAGTCTTGGCCTTCGATATTGTTGTCTGTTTCTCTCTGGAAATAGTTTTAGAAGGCATTCTCCAGCTCCCTGCTCCTGAATTCTGGGGCACAATTGGTTTCACAGGCTTAGCTGGTTCCTTCCGTTCCCGAGTTTTAGTGCTCGCCTCTGATACATAGTGTTTGCTCACGTCCATGAACTTCCTTTTCTTTCCAGGTTTAGGGACGCCAAAAATCACTTTTGATCCCTGCTTTTGCAAACCGGTTCTCTTCACTCGGAGTGGATCGGGTTTGTCCTCCTCTCTGCTACTCCTTCCAATGTTAAATGCATTCTCTGAAACACCGAGGTCAAGGACACCGGTCTGAGGCGGTTTCCCCAAGTCCGGATCACCAACAATCTTCATACTCGTGTCTTTTACTTCAGCCACAACAGCGGGAGTTCCCAATCTAAGACGCTTCTCCTTTGGCGTATCACCCTGCAATTCAAATTCTTGAGTTTTACAAAATAGACAAAGCATCCAAAAGAGAAGCTTCTAGAGATCCACAAAAGCGAGATAATACCTCATGTGACGAGCTGATGTTTTCTCCTGAACTAGAACACTCAATCCACCTTCCATCTTTCCACACAAGAGAAGGACGAAGATTCCAAGCTTTGATCGTCAAAGTGTCGCCTTGTGCTGCAGAATTTTTTTTCAAAAAGAAAGTTTTGAGCAGTGGATCAGACAAGCAGTTTAGAGCACGAAAATGAGATATCTTCATTAGGCATATTGGCATCTTTACGCACCAGGAAAATGCACAGTCAATGTATTTTCATCTTTCTTGTTCTTCTCCGTGATAACACCCTCCAACCAACTGAAGGAAAACAAAAACAAACATAGATCAAGCTTCCAAAATCCGTGGAACGAATAGGATTTTACAAAATGGAAAATTGAAAACATTTACAGATTATGTATTTTGGGCTGATCACTGTTAGGGGAAAGTATTAAAACATCAGGTAATAGAGATAGCGATTACCTGTCATGCACCCAGGAGTCTACCCTATCCCCAATTTTCCAAACAGGATCCCCAATGGCAGCTCTACGTCTCTTCCTGGTTCCTTCATATGGCATGGCAGTAACAGAACGAGCAGTTCTTATTTTAGGGGCCTCATCACCTTCACCTTTGAGGGCTACCCACTCCTTCAGCTTATCTGTTCCTGATAAAAGATAAAACAAACGGATCAACTAATAAAGCAAGGGAGCCTCTTCATTGGAGCTTCAATAATCAGTTTTGCATCCTTTCCAAGGAAATTGCACATGCATATGATATGATAATGGAAAGTGGGTGATTATATATTTATCATATACTTGGAGCAATTTGTGTAGTAAAAGATTTGTTGATGATAGATAAGGTTTAAATGGATCTCCGGTTTGCCAAGCCATTGAACTACCAAATACGGAGCACTTCAAGGACAACGTATAGAAAACCACGTGGTAAATAAACAAACCTTGTTCTACAGAAAGGTCATTGAACAACACGTAAGCTTTATCATCCTCTAAGCTCAATACATTGGCAGAGTACCATGCAGTTCTTAATCCAGGTCCTTCCTTGAAAACCTGCATAGGAAATTTTATCTCCATTACA
Source organism: Pseudoturritis turrita (assembly GCA_900406555.1). Classification (NCBI taxonomy): domain Eukaryota; kingdom Viridiplantae; phylum Streptophyta; class Magnoliopsida; order Brassicales; family Brassicaceae; genus Pseudoturritis; species Pseudoturritis turrita. The sequence continues at coordinate 18,689 of OVBL01000854.1, forward strand.
GAAGGAAGGCAACCAACCATAGACAGTGTATATATGCAACTGTACCACAAACCTCAACGTTAGAACCCTCCTTGATGTCCTCATCGTTTGTCGTTTTCATAATCTGTTCACTTTCAGTTTGGGTGTCCATTGAAGATTTTGACCCAACTTCTGGTTCGATAACTACAGCATTGTTTTTAGCCAGGTCTGCACCTTTATGACCCTTTTGTTCCTTTGTTTTCTTTCCAGTGGCAGAAACTGGACCAGATGCACCATCTGCCTTTCTCACAGAGCCATCGAACTCAGCCGGCACAGCTCTGGGACTAGCAAAAGTTCCATCACTAGTAGCCACGGTTTCTTTTGTTAACAAACCCGTTTTACAGGGATGCACTTCCTGAGATTCTTGAGCTTGTCTCCAGTAATTACTAGGACCCGCCTCCACCAGCTTATTGAGCAACGGAGGATGACCCATTGAAACAAGTATTCCAGCCTGTGAGACCGCCTCTGATGCCAGTTCTGCTGCTTTTACAATGGAATCCATATTTTCAGCTCGCTTGGTGGCCGCTGTGGCAGCTTCAACCCTCTTCTTAGCCGCCTCTCTCGCAGCAATAAGCACCGAACTGGAGCTCACCACTGCACCTTCACCCTTCAAGATAGAAGCAGGGGTACCCTGGCCTGGAATTCTAATATCATTCGACTTAGGGAGTTCACGACCCTGATCAGAAGCACTTGGATAGGATGCTTCTTCAGCCATTAATTTTGCCTGCAATGCAGCATTAGCTGCGACATTGGCGGCAGCAGCTGCAGCCTTTGCCACCGCAGCAGCAGCAGCTATGGCAACAGCAGCCGAAGCTAATCTGCCTTGATTTTCTGGCTGGAGGCCAGCATGCCTTTGTTGCTCTATCTGCTTCCATACGTATTCGCTGTGACTAACAGCTGCAGTAGCAAGAGCAGATGCATCCTCTGCATGCATCTTAGCCTCGTTAAGTTTATCAATGGTATCCTCCGACAAGACAGATCTCTGCTTAACTTCAGGTACAAGGTTACCACCAAAAATTGGAGATGGCAAAGATGATTTGATTTTCTTCCCGGGGAATGTAGATACCAGGTTCATAGGGACTGCAGTGATAGAAACAACATTGGGCAGGGTGCCTGCGTTAGAAGCCAGATTAGCCGGAGCAGTTGTAATAGGCACAGATGTCGATATAGAAACATGAGGTGAGACAACTAATTCTGTCTGCTTTAGCGAATTCAAAATGCTTGGACCAGACTCCAGAGAGACTGGCATCTTCTTCCGTTTCCTTGATTTCGTCCCGGTGGAATGTTGAGCAGGTGCTACAACTGTACTCACTGGCTCAAGTGTTGGTGTCCCTTTGAAAACATTGCTAGAAGTTCCACTCAAAACATGCTTAGCGCCAGAGTAAGGCAAGGATGATTCTTTAGTGGGAGTCGATTTTACAGGTTCGGTGATTGGGAAAACGGGGAAACGAGAACCAACATCGAATCCACTGGTTTGAGGAGAAGCAAGCCACGGGTTGCGGTAAGGGAGAGGCGACATCCAAGGGGTATTATGTCCAACAATATTCGTAACAGGTGGAGTTTGGTGAGCATGCGATGAAGAAAGCAGTGGCTGGTGAGCAGCAGCTGAACCTCTCTGAATGCTACTTGATTGTAAAGTATCAAGGGAAGTTGACAAACTCCATAAAGGTGATGACAGTGGAATTATGGGTTTTGTTGCTGAACTCTCTTTGCTACTGGTGTGGCCCACGGACGGAGTCTCTGTCTTCCCTGGAAATGCAGTTTTGGGTATTTAGATCAGGAATACTAACAGCAGCAGAGCTGAGAAATAAAAATCAAAGCAGACCATAAGAGCGTGAAATGCAGAATAAATCAAACTAGAAACCTGCACGTGATTGCAATGGCGTTTCAGGAGTAGAAACATGAAATTTCTGAGCCCTTACAACACAAGCACGCCATGCTTTCTCCCAACTGTTTTTCCCACCATCTAGAGAAGTATAGAGTGAACACACTTTGTCTCAAGCATGGATAACGCAATAGGTTAAGGAATAACAATCTTACCTGGACCACCAAATGCAGATATCATATAAGCTTCATCGGGTGCTGTTCCTTGGCTGTAACAGAAGAAAAAAACATAATAATCAAACTTTTGCAAGACAGTAAGATGTGCAAGAACTCCGAATGAGATCGCTCGAGTCTCACTGACTCAACAAGACTTAAGAGCATGTAGAGACTAACAAAAAACTTACATTAGAGCCCCATAAACAAAAATCTGTGCACGTAGTTGCACTTGTTGCAAGTCTGTGAAAGGTCGACGCAAAATACTTGTGAGAGCAGAAGAATTCAGATCCGGCAAACTTGCTGTGGGGGCTGAAAGGGTCCCAAAAGCATTTAGAGCAGGGGTCTGAAGACTTTGCTGCTTCTCAGTAGATTCTGTGATCTGAATAGAACAAGCAGAACTTTGGTTAACAGCATTTGTTTTGCCTCCACTTTGAAAATGTTGAAACTGTGTAGCCCCTTTTACACTACTTCCTTTTCTAGAAGTCTCTTTTCCTGCAGATTTAGATGTTCGCCTGGGTTTACGCTCAGCTTTTGTTTTGGAAGACTTTGCAGCTGTTTTCTCTAAGCTAGATGTTGACGGAGATCCCACCACAATCTAGATAAACAAAAACATATGCTGCGTAAGGACAATAACACACTAATGCCATATTCGCTTTGACCAGTGATGAAAATATGTTAAGATATAGATCAGAGGTACCGGAGAGACAAGGGTAGCTTGTGGAAAATTAACAGCTTTGGAAATCTCCCCAGCCTTTGGTGGATCGGAAGTTAAGTTCAGCCCACTGCTGAAGGTCTCATTTCTATTCAAGACCGGAGATCCGGCAGGCAGAAAACTCGAAATATTCTGATCTTCTGGCTTTTTGACACTGTTTGTCTCTGTCTTATTAACTTGAAGTTCGGACGACTTAACAGTGGGGAGAGAAATATGAGGAGTCCCTAAATTAGTTGCAGCGTTTTCTGTTCCAGTCACATGGGACTTTACTGAAGGCTCAGAACATGTAGAAGCACAGGAATCTCCTTTTTCGATTACATCACCTGCAACATCCACAAGGACAGGTACATATTTCCAATGAGTGCATAAAATTAGCTGTACGAATCTAGAAAAAGAAAAGCATTGGTCGTTCCTAGATCAAGACCTGTAAGACTTAGAAGTTTTCAGTAACTGTATTCTTTAAGATGGAGCTTCGTTTACATAGATATTACACAGATTATTGAATCTATCGAGGAAATTCACAGTATTCATACACCTACTTTGTCTCTCCTTAATAAACCATTCCAAGAAAATCGGAAGAAACTGCAAGAAAGAGAAGTTTCTTGCTGCTAGGAAGATCTTACAGACTCACCTTTGGGGTGTGAAACAGGAGTCCCAGCTGTTATAATCCCACCAGATGCAGCAGTATTATCCTCTTCACTCTCAAGATTAGCCAAGGAGCTAGTATTAAGCTTTTCATTTATGCCATCCTTGTCCAGAGTTGACGGAGTTTCTGAGGAAGAAGCAAAAGAAAAAAAATTGCTACATCATAAATCAACCCACCAAAAAATGTAAACAAATCTGGTAAGGTCTTCATGGAACGAAGATATACAAAGAAACAAGCACGTGCATATAATATGGCCCAAAATCGAAAAACATTACCAGGAACATTCACAGCTTCTGTTAATATATTTTCTTCTAAAATTGTTTCCTCGGACTGCTGCAGCAAAACTTGTCCAGCCGCTTCAGCATCTACTGCATCCTTTGACCCTTCATAGGCAGGACAGCCTTCAACAAATTGTGTACTTTGCTGAGTATCTTCAGTATGCTTCTTAGCTTGTAGGTCCATCTGATTCTCTGAACTACTTGCATCCGCAGGTGGAACGGTTTGACCATTTTCAGGTTTGTTAGATGAAACCTTCTCGGTTTCAGAGAAAATGCCTTGCTCATTCGTATCAGAGGATGTCTTCACCATATGTAAATCTGTTGAAGATGTGAGACTGACAGCAGGTGCTCCATCTTGGCTTACATGTTGTAATTCTTCGGGATTGAGAGGAAATGCCTCGCATTCTTTACTGTCAATCATAGTCTCTGTGGAAGAAAAATGTATACACATACACATTTAGGGGGTTTTAAACAAGTAATCATGATATATCAGCAAGCGGCAGTACGGTAACCCCAAAAGAAAAGAAAAAAGTAGAACAAAAGGTACTGAGAGAACGAGATGGCAAAACAAAAAAGACAGTATGAAAATAGAGTATAATATCAAAAGGATTAGACAATATGATTACCTGACTTGTCTGTTAGAATGGTGTCAGACTGAGATTTTGACTCCACCAGGTTGGAAGCAGAGTCTCCTGAAACATGACCAACAGACTCGGACACAACGGTTTCAGATAGAATTTGAGTGCTCTTGACGTCCTGATCTCTATCATTGGCATTGACAGCCAATTCCATGCTTTGCTTTAGATCAGACATGCGAGCACTACCTTCATTATTGTCACACTTCTTAGGCACATCACCTTTTGTGGATTCAACCATTGAGTCCATTTGTGAAACATAAACACTTTCTGAAGTTTCAACTAGATGTATATGTGTATGTGTCTCAGTCTGAAAAGTAGACTCATCTTCACTTGCAATAACTTCCGTATGTTGATGACTAAGCGACTCAGGCTTCTCCGTGGAAACACTGCTTGTTAGAGTTGTTAATTCCTCAGCAAGTTCCAAAGGCGCTTCAACAGCTGTGCTGGTATGAGCACTACTGACAAGAAGATCTTGGCATTGGGTCCCCGAAACATCTTGTTCCCCTACCTCAAGAGTAGAGAGAGCTTGGTCCCCTCTTTCTAGTACTGTGACATCAGATAGCTCCAACTCCTTCATATCAGGCTTTGCAGTTTCGCCAAAATTTTCAGCTTCCACATTTTCAACTTCGGAAGCTGAGTCTATATGGCTGTCAGAATGAGCCTCAACCAAAACTGACGGTGCATCTATAGCTAGACCATCGCGGTTATGACTGCTTTGAATGTGTTCGCGGATATCATTTTCATCATTGAAAGTCTCTGGAAGCAAAGTCTTCTGATTATTCAACTCACCACTACAAGTAACCACGGTCTGTACAGTTCCGTCGCTACAATCAATTTCCATACTTGATGCTGTGTTACCTTCGTCTTCAATTTGGTCAAGAAGACTATTAGTCGTCTCAGTTCCTATCTTATCATGACCAGCGGTATCCACAGCCTCTACAGTCGCGGTATTTGAAGCCAAAACGGCATCTTTTTCCTCCATGGATGACTCTTCCGCAACGGTTGGTAAGTCATCTTTCACCAGAACCTGTTCATGTCCAGCATCTGCCTTTAACACAGAGGACTCTCCTGGAGTATCATCCACAGATGGGTTGGGTTGCAAGTTTGTTGTTTCCTCTTTGGAAAGACTCTTCTCAGGCTCCATTTGTTCCATTAGTTCATCAGAAGTGTCAGATTTCTTGATAGTATTTTCTTTTACAATAACTTCGTCCTGTCCAACTGAATTCAAAAGCATTTCAACAGATTCCGACGAAGTAGCCTCAGACCAAACATTATTGTGCCTAGAAATGGCACAGGACTCCGTTGCACCTGAACTAAACACTATACCGCTACTTCCACGAGAGAAATCGTCAATCCAGTTACTATCTGTGTTGCCCTCTATACCAAGAAAAACCTCAGTTTCAACTAAACTATCAAACCTCAGATGCGTGTTGAGGGTATCATCAAAATCAAACTTTGGGAGAGCATAAGGCTGTAATACTGGAGGAAATTTATTGGTAGCTTCACCAGCTAAATGGAGATTCTGATTTTGAAAGTCATTGTCATCATAATCCATGGGTTTATTACTGAAACAAGAGACATATATGAAGACACGAGTAAATCAAATGACGGAAGAAAATCAGACCGAAATGAAACAAATGTAATTGCGACTTGGGGGTGACTTCATGTCAAACAGTAGGAAACGAAAAGTACCGAAACAAGAGTGTATGGAGACGCTACCTCCCTCCATTCGGTGACCAAAAACCTCAGTTGTTTCCTAATCGCACGTTCATCTACTGCTTCACCAAAAACGAACAACACCCATACGCGTCAAGGGAACCGTTTCGTCGCGAAAACCTAACCGAGAGTTAACCCACTGAAAAAATCAAATTGAAACGCTGGTAGAGAAGATAGACTCACCGGAAAATTCAAACTCACGGAGTCGACCTAGGGTTCCGGAGAGAAGAAACGAGGTTTGGCGAGTGAAGCAGATTGGGAGAAAACAAAAATAATTATTATTCGCTTTTCTCGGCAAATGTAATGAGTCTGGTTTAAGTAAACCCCAAATTAAATAATTTTTTTAAAATAAAAAAAAAACAATGGATGCTGATGCGGCTAAATCCAGAGTGACGCGTGTCCGATTTCCTTGATCCTGCGGCTAGAATTGATTTCAATCAAACACGCCACAGGTTTTTTTACTTTTTAAACGTACGATCAAATTGATTGGGTAAAAACTTCGGTTTTTTTTCATTCTCATTGGCTAAAAATTAAAACTGAGTGCGTCAAGTTGAGTTAAAAAGAACATTCAAAATTTAATGACCGAGAGGTAAAAAATAAAATCTTTTGTTTGACGAAGACCGAGAGGTAAAAGTTAAAACTACTTAAATGTTGAAATGACTGTTGGTTACTTGAAGATGATTGGCTAATACGAAATGGAAAATGTTTGTTTAAGGATAAAATCAGAGAACCATAACAATAGTTTTGGATAAAATAGATCAAACTTATAATACCCATTGGATTGTTTATGTGGGTTAAGACCCATTGGGTTATTCCACTTCATTACTTGTGATATTACAAATTCATCAATAAACTAACATAACAATACATACTACTTGAATATTGATGGTCTAGTTTTTGCTTGTAAAATTTTTGGTCTAGTTTTTGCTCCCGAAAATTAATGATTTATGTGGAGAAAAGGATCAAAGTTGTCTCGTGTTGGTTCATTATAAGAACTGTATATCTTCATAATTTATTTTGAATGCGATCACTTATCTCAGTAGCTATTGCCTTTTACATTCTTAGGTATGTTTAGTCCCTTTAGTATTTTAGTAAAACCACTTTATAATCGGAAAATGGCTAACAAATACCAAATTTTGAGTGTCCAGATAGCACTCCTAACTTTCGAATCATTATATTTTATTTAACATAATGATAAATGGATACTAAACTTACATGAGTACATCAAACACATTAATTAATTATTTTATGATGTTAGTTCAAAACTCAATAAATTTTTCAAAACATTGGATGGGATTATATTAAAACACATTACAATTTATATTTTTGGTTATCTAAAATATTTATTAGAATTTTTGGTGAGATACATAACCGTAGGATATAAGACCAAATCGTTGGAAACTAAACCGACATAAGTCAAAAAAAAATCCGGAGACCAAACCCTAAAGAAAAGGAAGCAAACACAAATACAAAACCTACTAATACGAGACCGGCTGAAATAGAGAACAGACCAACTTAAGTCTGAATATAACAAAACATATTGCATCTACAAAATCCTTAACTTCTGGATATCCTAAACCAATAATTTACCGAAATGATCAAGTAGAACCGAAACAACGAACGAGATTCTCCTATGGCTAATAAAACACACTACATGTCTACGGTTTGCTAAAAGAGAATCTGTAAAAGGGCCGACCTTTCCATGACCCGGGCCTATATTTAAAGACCCACAAGAAGCCCATTAAAATTCCTAGACTCGAGAGCTATATGATTAGTTAGTCTTATTGGCTGGAGACACTTTTTTGTTTAACCAAACCGTTAAATCGAGTACTCAAGTGATCCAAATAGTAATGCTAGAAAGACACATAAAACAAATGGTTTAACCCGTGAAACAAACTCAACTCAAACGGTAGAGTACATTTATAGAAAAACAAAGTGGTCTTTTTTATTATTTTACGTATATAGAATGAATAATATAATTTGAAGGAGGTGGTCGGTTGGGGGAGTGAATCGTGTGAGACATATGCTCTCAAACCAATGCATTTGTCTCCTCTTTCTGGTTTCACAAACCGTCCCACCAGATTAACATATTTACCTCAATTCATGGACATTGTTCTTTCTTTCTTAACCACAATATTATCTTATCTTTCTCTCTCTCTCTCTCTCTATCCACACACACACATATGTATATAAGAACATGGAGACGAGTTCCTAAATCTTTACGGTAATTAAGCAATATAGATTTTGCTACTCTGCACGTACTTTTGGATCTTGTGTGGTTTGAATAATTCTCGTTCATAAAAAAGAAAAGAAAAAGAAAAAGAAAGAGATTCTCTTATTATTATTGTAGTTTGGTTTATGCTCTTCCTCTTCTCTTCCACCTGAGTCAACATCATACTTTTCATCCCCAAAAAGTTATTCCTTTTTCTTATTTTCCCTATATTTTTAAAAAATTTCATTTCCAAGTTTTATTTCTGAAACTCAAAGCTGGTTCTCTGTTTTGGTCACATGGTTTTGATCAGAGAACATAACTCTGACTCCACCAAGGCAAAATAAATTCCCTCTTGTGATCCTCACGTCATCTTTTTTTTCCATTTGGAGAGATTTAGGACAAGAATGGAAAGTAGTGGGTTTTATTCAGATTGGAAGGATACTTCTTCGTCCTTGTTTGGATCAGAGAACATGGAGGAAGAGTTGGAAGACGGAGTTCTCAGAGCTGAAGCGCTTTTCTCATCGATTCCTCAGCCACAGACACCAAAAGAGCCTATGGAGTTTCTGTCCAGATCCTGGAGTCTCTCTACTTCTGAAATCGCCAAAGCACTTGCACTCAAACATAGACAACAACAAGATCAGTTTCGTGTTGCTCACAACACCCCTCCTGTTGTTCTGTTCCCTGATGCTGCCGCAGATCCACTCCTGGTACCACACTTTTATCCTTTTTTCTCAATTCCGACCAAACCCACTTTTTTTGTTCCAACAATAAAGTCAGAGACTTTTCATTTGTATCCGACCATTTCACCATTTCTTGGGAATTGGAATGGATGTGGTGATGATCTTGATCATTTCAAACTCTGGGATTTTGATTTTAGGCAGGGAAGATCATGAACTCGGTTGGCACACGCAGAGCAGGGACATTATCCAAATGGTTTCACCACCACAAGGATCACAGCAGCAGCAGCACAACCACCAGTCTCAAGAAGAAAGACAAGGCGCGTGTTGAGAACGCCCACCTGCATTCTGCCGTCTCTATAGCGGCTCTGGCTGCAGGTTTGGCCTCTGTCACCTCTGCAAGCAACTGCCAAGGCCCAGGCTCCAAGATGGCTCTGGCTTTAGCCTCAGCCACTGAACTGTTGGCCTCACACTGTGTCGAGATGGCTGAGCGAGCCGGTGCTGACCGTGCACGTGTTGCTTCCACAGTTAGGTCTTCTGTGGATATCCAAAGCCCCGGTGATCTCATGACTCTAACAGCCGCTGCTGCAACGGGTAAGGCTATATTGTTCAAAACTAGTCTGGGATTTCTTGTACCTTCACAAGGCATTTTTGGCTTCATTGGGTATATATTTGATCTGATTTCGTTGAAAACTGACACTAGCTTTGAGAGGAGAAGCGGCTCTGAAGGCGAGGCAGCCTAAGGAAGCAAGGAAGAACGCAGCTATTACACCATTCGAGAGAAGCTTCTCGGACTCTCACTGGCCTGCAAATTTTCAGTTTAGATTGGAAGAACCAAATCTTCCATTTGAAGGCGAACTTATGCAATGCGCCCGAAATGGTAAATCCTCTTCTGTCTGTGAGACTCTGATCAATTGAAGAGTTCACTGAGATAAGACAGGAGCTTAACTATTCTTCCTTATGCTTGAACTTGCAGGAGTGCAGCGAACTAAGCGTGTCTGTGTCTATATCAACAAGAAATCTCAGGTGACTTGATTAGTATCTGTATCACACAACTCCGTTTGCTTTTGATCCCATGCTTATTATGCTACTTATGATTTTGCAGGTAATGATCAAACTCAAAAGCAAACACGTCGGAGGGGCATTCTCCAAGAAGATCAAATGTAAGCATTTCCTAATCATTCACTATAATATAAATTACCTGAAAGACACGCATTCTGAACCTATTGTTCCTCTTTGAAGCCGTCGTCTATGGAGTCTGCGATGAGAAATCAGCTTGGCCTTACAGGAAAGAGAGGGAAAATTCAGAAGAAGTCTACTTCGGTCTGAAAACCGGACAAGGTCTTTTGGAGTTCAAGTGCAAGAGCAAGATTCACAAGCAGAGATGGGTTGACGGGGTTCAGTCTCTTCTCCGCCAAGTAAATTGCTTCGAGGCTGCCAAATGCTCGCTGGGATCTCTGAGTCTCACCGGTCACACGTGATGCAGGATCCTGTATACATTTATTATATACATATATATATATATATATATATATCCACTTTTTTGCTGTTGTGAGGTATTTGCAAAAACTGGCAATGTACAATCTCAGTCTCTGTAACCTCGGAAGACTTTTGAATAAATCACAGCAGGTTGTTCAAACGATCACATCAAGTGGTAGGAAACGATCACATCAAGTGGTAGGAACCCATTGCTATGTACAGAAAGACATTAATAAATTGAAACTTTTATTTCCAATGATTCAGGTTCTGATTTGCTTAGCCGAAACATTGACGTGTAAGCTATGAAGAATCAAAAAACTTATAGAGAAATGGTATGTATGAGTATGACCTTGCTTGTGTGAGCGGTTCATATGAAGAATCAGATGAGAGACATGTCATAGATTTTCATGTTGGCCGTATTAGAATACGACAGTCTTGTGTGTCCCATAAGGCAATACCCGCAGTTCACAGTAAGATTTTATAGCTTTCACGAGGCACTTTTTCTCAAGGTCCACTGATTTCTGGACGAAGCTCCTCAAATTGTCTCGGTGAGAAACTCTCTCAACCTGCAAAACTCAAAATTGAGACGCTACTGAAGAACAATGCAACCCTCATAACAAATAGATTAGTTGGGAGATGAATCACCATTTGTTCAATGATAGGTCCTGAGTCAAGTTCCTCGGTAACAAAGTGAGTTGTTGCACCAATTAGTTTCACACCTGCATCAAATGCCTACCAACAGAATCTAGAAGATTAAGAGACAGGGACGAGCATTGGGGGATAAGGACGAGTGTAAAATATGAGTAACACAACTCAAGCGAAGTAGCACCATCAAAGAACTCAGAAACCTGTTTCGCGGGATGTCGCCCCTTGAATGATGGCAAGAGGCCATGATGGATGTTGATTACATCTTTTCCATAACCTTTCAAGAAATTACCGGATAGTAGCTGCCAAAGGAAAACGTTCCAGTCAATATCATCCGTCAAAATAATAATAAATGCTATCAAAATTCTTTGGTTAGTAAAGCTGTTCCCGGAAAGAAGCATAAATTCAAAGGAGCGAAGAAACGAGCAAATTGTAAGAGGCACATTCATTGTAAGAATGAGAAGGCTCAGTGACTATCATTTGCTTAGCATTGGATAAAAGTAAAGAGAACGAGCTTAGGATGGAACTTAAAATCTGATAAACCTGCATGTATCTAGCGAGAACTAGAAAATCGGTATCCTTAACCAATTCCAAAATATCCTCTTCTATTTTGGTCTGATCGGTTGTTGGCAAATAATGATATGAGATGCCATGCCTCTGGAGAAACCGCATGATATGGGTGTTTGGAGCTCTTTCATGATTACTGATAACACAAAATATTCCTGAATCACCGGTCATACATGCATATCTAATATATCAATTCAGTCCGATGAAGAGTAGTTACAAGGTCACCTTATCACACATGTTATATCGACGGGAAGTTTCCCGTCCTGCCATTTATGCAACATTTCAACCAGACAATGATCCTACAGACAGAAGAATCACACAACTTCAGGACAAGAAAACAAGAGCACACAGAATAAAAGGAAGGAGATGACCTGTTTGGACAGTAGAAGAGCTATCTTGTATTTGGGGTCTAAAGAGGGCACTCGTACAACGGAGCTCAGAGCACTGAATTTATGTGCAATAGTCTGAAAATCATCAGCCATCTGGGTCCTCGGCCATTTTACTGGATCAAATACAAACTCGCTGCCCAAGAAATCACCTTTTCATCACAACTAAACCCAAAAAATAGAATCTTTATCTGCAATTCAGTCTGTAAAACTCAAAATACTCCAAGCTTTTAGATAGTATTCACTTGGAGGTCATTGGCTTGAGAAATTAGACGAGAGAATCTTTTGAAAGGCGAGATTTTGAAATGGAAAACTGGGAACTACACATACCTTCTAGAGTAGAAGACGTTGTTGTTTTCAGGAACAAAAACATCGTAACCAAGAATGTTTCCGCCTTTTGCAGCAATGCAATCTGATAACTTGGCTACAATCCCAACCACATCCTAAAAGCAAACAAGGAAATTAGATTTAGCAGAATGGAGATTGGGGGGTGAATATCCGATTGATATACGTACCGGACAATGGAAGACGTGGACGCCGGGGATGAGAACGGGAGAGACAGAGGAATCGAGGGACTCGCCGTGAAATTGAGAGGATTTAAAGGACCACTTCTTCCTAAATGATCCGAAAGCGGTGGCGGAGAGACACGAGGTGGCGGAGACTCTTCGTATCATCGCCGCAAGCAACCACCTTTCAGCTTCTTCTTCGCACCATTGTCAAATTCTCACCTTTTTATCCTTCAATTCTGTGTTTGCGGTTATTCACATATCATCCTCAAATTTTAGAGCTTTTACTCTCACTCTATCGACACTTACTTTTACTTCATTGTATTAAAAAAGTTGCAAACTTTATTGTATTAAATCCCTACTAGAGAGAGAGAGAGAGGTCTGGAGTTTGGAAATGGCGAATGTTGTTCAGGTCTCAGCGATTGCCAAGTATGGAATCGTAGGGATTGGTATGATGGGTAGAGAACATCTCATGAATCTTCACCATCTCCGACACCAAGGCCTCTCCGTCGTTTGCATCGCCGATCCTCATCCTCCCTCACAGCATCTGGCCACTGAACTCGCTCGATCCTGTGGTTGGGAACTCAAGGTATTCCCATTTCCAGATAATCAAACTTAGGATTGAGTTATGTGTTTACTAGTGAAATTTGACCTGCAAAGATTCACTGCATATATGTAGTAGTCTATAGAGGACCCTTGTAAAGTGTTTCTCTTTAGTTGTTTGATTCCTAGTGTTTGTACTTGATAAACTCTCTTGGTACTTAAATTGATTGTGGAAGAGCTTAGGCGTTGGTAAACTCAAGATTTGAGATTTTCCCGGTGTTGTGATTTAAGGTTTTCTCAGGACACCAAGAGTTGCTCAAGAGTGAGCTGTGCGACGTGATCGTTGTGTCTTCTCCAAACATGACTCATCATCAGATTCTGATGGACATCATTAATTATCCAAAGCCGCATCATGTTCTTGTTGAGAAGCCCTTATGCACCACAGTTGCAGATTGCAAACAGGTCCTTTTTCATTTTTGAACCAATTCTTGCTCAGTCTGATTGATCAATTCATCAAACATGTGTCTGGAATCAGGTCCTAGAGGCTGCAAAGAAAAGGTCAGATATGGTGGTGCAAGTTGGGTTAGAGTACAGATACATGCCGCCAGTAGCTAAGCTTATAGAAAAGGTAAAAGGCAGAGACTTTGGAAACATCAAGATGGTAGCAATCCGAGAGCATAGATTCCCTTTCTTGGTTAAGGTAGCCTCAAACAAGCTGGACTATGTTTAGTCTTTACCCATCCCATTTATACGTTTGCTGAGAAGAACACATCATATCACAGGTGAATAACTGGAATAGATTCAATGTGAACACCGGAGGTACCTTAGTGGAGAAATGCTGCCACTTCTTTGATCTCATGAGGCTCTTTGCCGGTGCAAATCCTGTCTGTGTGATGGCTTCTGGAGGCATGGATGTGAACCACAAGGAAGAAGTTTACGATGGAAAGGTACATTTTAATCCGAAATCATTAATGTAAATTGGTCTGTATTGCGAGTTTCATACTATATATGTTTTTCTGTGATATAGGTGCCTGATATAATAGATAACGCGTACGTTATAATTGAGTTTGACAATGGATGTCGCGGGATGCTCGATCTTTGCATGTTTGCTGAAGGAAGCAAAAACGAGCAAGAAGTTTCTGTTACTGGTGACATTGGAAAGGTAGGCTCCTTTGAAATTTTCTGGCTTCTTGGTGTGATAGGATTTTAGGTTTGCAATGAAAACGGACCTGGGTATTCTTTATTTCGTATTGAATTCACTGAATCCTTCGACTTTGTTCCCTAGAGTACATGTTTTCCATATAATCTCCAAATCACAGGGCATACCTCTATGCTCATGTAAACACCATCACCTGAAGCTCAAGCTCTTGCATATAGGCCAAATAAGAATAGAGAGGCAGGGAAGATGAGCTAATTAAAGTGTTCTCAGACCATTTCTTTGGATTTGTTCATGTGATCCATGAGTTTTGAGTTGGGTCAATATTTCTTTACAACTTACTTGGCAAGCATGATGCAGGGGGAGGCACTTGTTCCAGAGGGTATAGTTCGATTTGGCAGTCGTGCTGAAGGAAGAGAACATGTTCAAACGATAAAAGCTGAGGATGAAAGAATAAAGTAAGATTTATTCATATTTTTATATTGTCTTGCAGTCTTACAATGTAGAGTTTCTCATCATAATGAGGTTGGTGATTCAGATATGAAGGGTTGCATCACGGGTCAAGTTACTTGGAACACCTCACCTTCTTATCAGCAATCAGAGGCGAAGGAAGAGCAGATGTTGATTTGGAAGACGGATTGATGGCTGTTGCCATGGGAGTTGCTGCACAGCTATCCATTGAGCAGCGCCGCTATGTAACCATTGACGAGGTCTTGTGACTTGTGAGTGACAGATAGGTAAACAAACCCATAATAGATTAAACCTTTGTAAATCTGGTATTATTGCTGTTCATATGTTTGCCATCCAACTCTTTATTGTAAGATGAGAGAGTGAGCAACTGTAATAATAAGATAATCTTTTCTTTGTTATTTGTGTTTAAGCTTCAATTAGTAGGTTTGGATTGATAATGGGAACCGGATCATACATGTCCCTCATTTTCAAACTGTACTGAACCAATATAACCGGTCTAAAACCAAACCAAATTTTAATTTAGCTAAAGTGATTTAAGTATTTTTTTGAATTTAAACCAAACAAAAACCAACAAAATTGAACCGGAATCGACCCAATCGAATTAAAGCCGGTTTGCAAAATAAAAATCGGCGTGGTGCTCGAATTGAGAGTGGCGCGCTTTTGCCTAGATTTGGGGAACACTCTTGTATTGTAATTTGTACCTATCCGCTCAAATTTCAAATTCCGATCTGTGGAGCGAAAATGGAAGACGACGGGGGAGAGAGATCGAGTTTCGTCGCCGGCCTCATCGAGAACAGAGCCAAAGAGGTACGTATACGGCTTCTCCTTTCCTTTCGCAGGACTACGATCTGCTTTGTGTTCTCTTAGGGTCTCCGTTTTTGCAATGGCCATTTCTGGGATCGATGTCATATCTTCACTCGCATAGTATCTCCGTGGTGATGTTTGATTTCGATTTTAAATTTCTCTGGTCAGGTTGGAATGGCTGCCTTTGACCTAAGGTCCGCTTCACTGCATTTATCTCAGTATATAGAGACAAGCAGCTCGTATCAAAACACGAAGACGCTGCTGCGTTTCTATGATCCTTCTGTGATAATTGTTCCTCCCAACAAACTAGCAGCAGATGGCATGGTTGGGGTATCAGAACTGGTGGATAGATGTTATAGCACCGTTAGGAAGGTTAATGGATCATGTTTCTGTTCAAATTCGGAACTGAAATGTATATGTTTATTTAGCTTTATCAGAATCAATCAAACTGTTGCTATATATCTTCTCTTCTTGCAGGTTGTGCTTGCCCGTGGCTGTTTTGATGACACCAAGGTCTCTTATAGTACAATGATGGCTTAATCTAAGTGATCTTGACCTTTGTACTCATGTATTTCTAAATGGGAATGCATTGTTGGTTGTATGTTTCAGGGTGCGGTGCTCATTCAAAACTTGGCTGCTAAAGAACCTGTGGCGCTTGGTTTGGACACTTACTATAAGCAGCATTATCTCTCATTGGCTGCCGCTGCAGCTACAATCAAATGGTGTCTACATCCTCAACTTTTTTTTACATCATCGGTTTGGTGTTTTTGAAATACTGAGTTTTGGTTGTGTCATGAGCAGGATAGAGGCGGAAAAGGGTGTGATAGTCACCAACCACTCACTGACTGTATGTGTTTGGTTATGTACACTTCTTTAATACCTGGTTGTGAAAATGTGTGAATGCTTTAATTCCACAATCTGTTTCTTCTTTGGGTTCAACTTCTCTTTGCTGCTGAAGGGTGCTGATAGCATTTTCCTTGATTGTGCTGCCTATGTTTAGGTAACTTTTAATGGATCATTTGATCACATGAATGTCGATGCAACTAGGTACAATCACCGTGATGTTATATCATGTTCTTAGTCTATTAAAATATGGAGAACTTTAGCATCAGAACTATAACTCGTTTTGTTTCATTGTTTGTTTGGTTTGATTGTAGTGTTGAGAATCTGGAAATCATTGATCCTTTCCATAATGCTCTTTTGGGCACTAGCAACAAAAAGAGGAGTTTGTTCCAGATGTTCAAGACAACAAAAACTGTCGGCGGGTATCTAGAATTTGCTTCTTCTTTCTTTTTCCATTGGATTGAAATTACTAACAGAGACCTCTTCGTCTCTTGTGAAAAATATTGTATATATGTTTGGCATTTCAGCAGTCTAATTGTAATCGTCATAGTATGTTCCTCAGTCGTGTGCATATTTCATTGTTCCTTTAACACACTAGTCAATTTATTTCATACATTATATGTTGGTCAGGACTAGGCTTCTTCGTGCCAATTTGTTGCAGCCTCTGAAAGATATTGAAACTATTAACACTCGCCTGGACTGCCTGGTTAGTATAGTTATGCTTTGGGTATCATATTCTCCAAGAAACTTTAATACACATAACATTCAATTTCTGTTATGTGTTCAACATGTTGATTTACAGAGCTTAGTCATTGTGCAACTACCAGAAATTTTCCATTGCAAGATGATTTATTAATCATAAAACAAATTTCCTCTTCTTGTAATTGCAGGATGAGTTGATGAGCAATGAACAACTATTCTTTGGGCTGTCACAGGTTTTACGTAAATTTCCAAAAGAGACTGGTAAGTAACTAAGAAAAAGTATGGGAAAATCCTGAAATTTTCTCTTTGCATCCAAAAATTCAGCTTGGTTCTTCTCTTAATCACATCATCTCAAGAGATTATCGACAACTTTTCAGATAGAGTTCTATGTCATTTCTGCTTCAAGCCAAAGAAAGTCACAGATGCGGTCCTCGGTTTTGACAATACCAGAAGGAGCCAAAACATGATTTCAAGCATTATCTTACTTAAGACTGCATTGGATGCTTTGCCTCTGCTTGCTAAGGTGTTTTATTTCTCATTTTGTTATCAGATTTTTTGCTTGATTGGCAACTATGTCTGTGACCTCTATTCCTTGCCAATTACGCCCTGTCCCATGTAAAAATGCAGGTTCTAAAGGACGCAAAGTGTTTTCTACTTGCCAATGTTTACAAGTCTGTGTGTGAAAATGATAGATATGCTTCCATCAGAAAAAAGTAGATATTAACTCTGATCTTACTTTCTGGATGTATTTTCCATTTCCTCCGTTTAAGGCTTCTTAAAATTAGATTTCAATAACTAGATTATTTATCCTCTTGTCGTATCAGAATCGGGGAAGTTATTGATGATGATGTTCTCCATGCACGGGTTCCTTTTGTTGCCCGCACACAGCAGTGTTTCGCTTTAAAAGCCGGAATTGATGGATTTTTGGATATTGCAAGGAGAACCTTCTGTGATACTAGTGAAGGTGAACCAAGAATGTGCTTCATTTTGTATTATCACTGATTTTCCCTTTTTACAAATCTGTTCTACTAATCTAAAATCTTGTAAACACTGGCAGCAATACATAATCTGGCCAGTAAGTATCGTGAGGAATTCAACTTGCCAAATCTAAAACTCCCTTTCAACAACCGGCAGGGCTTCTTTTTCAGAATTCCGCAGAAGGAAGTTCAGGGAAAACTTCCAAGCAAGTTCACTCAGGTCATGGACACACTTCCCTTGGAAACTTTATATACTATCTATATGGTATTCCTGACTTTATTTTTCTTGTACCTGGAATGTAATCCAGGTTGTAAAACATGGGAAAAACATACATTGTTCGAGTCTGGAGCTAGCTTCTGTAAGTTGAATCATCATTCCACAATTTCCGATGCCTCGTTTCCTTGTCTGATTCTCTTGGTACTTAATCATTTCAATGTTAGCAGTTCAGGAAGTGATATAGTTTTAAGCTCACATTACAGCTATCAATACAAAGTTTAATGTTTGCTGCAAATGATGTTAAATGAACAATACTCCCCTCCCAAGTTTTTAATCCAGTAAAGACTTGAAACACCGTAGATCTTTTTTATATGAGAAGGAGCCCTCAAATCTAGCTCAAGTAGCAGCTTTATTCATGATTCACAAACCTAGATGCAATGATTCATTAATATCTATCGTACATTGATCTATATGTGCAGTTGAATGTCAGGAATAAGTCTGCCGCTGGAGAGTGTTACGTTCGAACGGAAACATGCCTTGAAGGTTGATATTTGCACATTGCTCTCAAGTAACACGTTTTATAATATAAATTTATATTCCTATCAGGCTTGGTTCCTTTATGCCTATTACTTGAAACGCTTTCCATTTGTACGCAGCACTAATGGATGCCATAAGGGAAGATGTATCTGCCCTCACACTCCTAGCAGAAGTCTTATGTCTTCTCGATATGATTGTTAATTCATTTGCTCATACAATATCCACAAAGCCAGTGGATCGATACTCTAGACCTGAACTAACAGGTAGCTGATTCTCCAATTATTATCTCTCAATCACCTACCATCGTATCCTCATATATTTCTTTGCTCAAGAAATTTTTAAATAGTATAACTGAAGCATCTAATAAAATAGACTGCGGAATATCTTTTACACACTGCACCTTAAGTGAAATGATTGATCAACGTTTTGTGTGGAATTTACTCGTCTATATACCTTTTGGCAGATAGTGGCCCAATGGCAATTGATGCTGGAAGGCATCCCATCCTAGAAAGCATACACAGTGACTTTGTTGTAAGTTGTTCGTGCTATTTCTCATGGTAATATCACTGCTCATTTCATTCTGAGAACTCATCTTGGTGGCAAAGCTTAATGAAAAATATCCGATATTCTTCATGTCACTAAATAAAGCATCCAAAAAATCTGGGGAAATTACACATATTTATGTGTTCTGCAGTTTTACTGTCTTTTCACCAACTTTCTTGTACAGTTTGTTTTCCTTTTGGGCCCTGTGCACTCTTGTTTAAGACAAATTTTTTCTTTTGTTTTGCAGCCTAATAGTATCTTCATGTCAGAAGCAACCAACATGTTGGTAGTTATGGGTCCAAACATGTAAGGGAGCTTTACTCCCTCGATTTCTGATCGATTTTCCAGCATATCCTCATTGACCATGTTTGTATTTGCATTCCTTCTCTCAAGGAGCGGAAAGAGCACATATCTCCAACAGGTGTGCTTGGTAGTCATTCTTGCTCAGATTGGCTGCTATGTCCCAGCTCGCTTTGCAACTATAAGGGTGGTTGACCGCATATTTACGAGGATGGGGACAATGGATAACCTTGAGTCAAATTCAAGCACGGTAATCCTTTAAATTCCTGCTCAGACATTCTCCCATATCTCAGATGATTATTATCAATATGATTATTTCCAAGGATTTGGCCTGTTGATGAATCCCAACAGTTTTGATATCACAAGGAGAGCAATTTCGATGCGGAGAAGTAATATTACATTTCTTATTCCTTTCTTTTAAATGTCACAGTTTATGACAGAGATGAGAGAGACCGCTTTCATAATGCAGAATGTCACCAACAGGTAGGCTTTGTGAAAGCATTGATACAAGCGACCTTCCCCTCAGTTTCATATCTATTTTTACCCCTCAAAATGTAGGAGTTTGATAGTCATGGATGAACTCGGGAGGGCTACTTCTTCCTCAGATGGGTTAGCAATGGCATGGAGCTGCTGCGAGTATCTCTCATCACTCAAAGCGTAAGCATTTTTTACTGACTTTTTCCCAAACTTGATTAAGTAAATGAAAAATGTGTTTTGTTCGGCTATCAAACCTTCAGGTACACAGTATTTGCAACCCATATGGACAGCCTCGCAGAGTTAGCAACCATCTACCCAAATGTCAAGGTTCTTCACTTTTATGTAGACATCAGAGACAACCGCTTAGACTTCAAGGTTTCCTCTTCCTTGTCTCTCTAGTATGGGTTCGAGGTTTTAGCTACTGCTGCTAAATGGTACATTTTCTGATCAGTTTCAACTGCGAGATGGAACCCTACATGTTCCACACTACGGCCTTCTGTTAGCTGAAGTGGCTGGTCTGCCTAATACAGTGATTGAAACAGCTAGGACCATAACCTCAAGGATCACAGGCAAGGTAATTTACCCAAACCCTACTAAATTTAAAATACAGAAACGTAAGCTCTTTTGTCTTCTGAGTCATCATGCTTATGATGAATGTTTGGCAGGAAGAGAAACGAATAGAGCGAAACTGTGGGAAGCATCATGAAATGCATCGAATCTACAGAGTCGTTCAAAGGTTGATATGCTTGAAATATTCTAGACAGTCGGAAGACTCAATCCGCCAAGCTCTCCTAAATCTAAAGGACAGTTTCATTGAAGAAAGACTCTAAAGAGAAATCCCTTCGATCCATTCACTACTTCTACCAGGTACAAATCTTATCTTTAAGCTCTTTTCATAACTCCAAACTTTATAATCGCAATTTCTTACATATAGCTTCAAAATTGTCCATTTCTTAAAAGAACAACCAAGATATCACAGTCTATTCACATTCAGAAGTAATAAGGTACGAGCAAATCTGCACTCTTTCAATACTTCAAGTAAACACAAAACTACCATCAAAATTAACTAAGAAACTTAGCTTTATGGTCGGATTCAAAGTTTTAAGAACTAAAGACTTGAAACAAACTCTTAAATGTGAAGTCTTCCATCTCAAAGTAATTATAGAATCCCAAAACATAGATCCACACATAAGATATACCACTTAAGAAAAACAAAACATAAAGTTGATCACCGGTAACGACGGAGAGAGAGGGTGTTGTTTGTCTTCCAGGTAGCCCTGCGGGAAGGACGATTCTTGTGGTTGTTGTGACCCTTTCCGCGAAGACCACGATTCTTCTTTCCTTCTGAGGTGAGCCCTCTGAGTTCTCTGTGCTTGTGCACTGGGTTGCAGATCCAGTTGATCCTTGGATCATTTCGGATGGCATTGTGTGCAGGGTCAACTAGGATGATCTCATAGTACTTGTAGGTAGAATCCTAAGTAATCAGAGACAACCACAACATCATTAATCAACTGAATCCATCATAATATCAGATATCTAACTATATCACCACAAATTAACAGTTATATGAATATATATATATACACAATGAAAAGACAATGAAGCTTTCTACACAATTAAGAGACATGAACTTATTATACACAAGCTCATTCTCAACTAAAAAGAAGACATGATATGATAGGGTGGATTCGTAACTACACTTATTACGAAGGGTTAGATGATTACCTCATTGAGCCAGTATGAGTTAACAACTCTAAGGCCACCCAATTTGCGACCAGCACGTTCCTCAGCAACAGATCTCTTACTGCGCTGGAATTTGAGCTGAGTCACTCCCTGGTTAGTGGGTTTACCATACACGATACCCTTAGGAACTGGCCTCTTGCGACCACCACGTCTAACACGAACACGGTAGACAACAAACCCCTGACACAAAGAACCAAGAGAGGTCAGCAACACAGACTCAGAGAATGACAACATTAAGCGAAAGTAAAATATCGGTCCACGGCTTAATAAAATGTATCAATCTTAGACAAGAACAGAGTCCACAGTAGATAAAGAGCTGTTCAGTCAGAAGATTGATTTGATGTCGCTGGTTTCAGGAAGTATTCCATCATGTTGACGCAGACATACCTCCTCGAAAGGAGAAATGCCTACGCGTCAAGACACCGCTTGACCAGCAAATTTATCATTAAGCGAGATTACCTAAAACTACTAACAGATTTTATAAATAAATAAAAAGGTAAGAAGAGATGAAGAAAACTTTTACCTGCTTGGCCTTGTAGCCGAGACGACGGGCTTTGTCAGGACGAGTGGGACGAACAATACGAACGATGGAAGGCTGCTGACGATATTCCCAGCACCTAACCCTCTGCACAAACCTCATCACATCCGACTGCTTCTTCCTCCATAGCTCCGATACGTACTTGTACGCTCCTGTTCATCAAAATCAAATGTCTTTCCTCATTACTCACTTGAACCAAATCCCATCAACCATTAGAGAAACATATCAGAGAGTGAGATAGAAACATACCCATTGCGATTTCCGGCGTCGCAGTCACTTGTTTCTTCAAACTAGGTTTCTGCTTTTAAATAGATGATTCCATGAGGGAGCTAGGGTTTCCCGAACCCTTTCAGTGTGGCCCATTAGCTCTATTTATTGGGCCTTCGCCACAAACATAATTTCATTTAAGCCCATTAAAATAGAATAAAAAAAAAAAAACCGTGTATGGCAAGGGCGTTACGGTTTCCCACATTATCATTAACTCATAAACCGGTTTACGTGGGAATAGAAGATTTACTCATAAACCGTTACGGGTTCCCAGTATAAAAAAACAAAACTGCGATAAGATTAGGGAAGAAAGTCTTTTGGATACAATACGGCAGTGCTCTGCACAAACCCTAGAGTTGGTGCGATTTCCACCCCATCGGTTTCTTCTCCATACAGCGATTTTCTCCGGCATCTCACCGATAGTCATTGAGGATTCCCTGGTCGTTTCGGTTCTATTTCCTCGAGTCGGTGCTTGGAGCTTTTGTGGATTGAAGGCTAGACGTTTGATTGTTTGTCTTCGCGGTTACCATGTTCTGAAGCTTCATTATTCGGAGATTTGGAGATGTCTTTTAGTGTCGTTCCTGAGCTTTGTCCCTGCCAATTACTCGCTTCGATTCAACGCGGACGTTCTCGTTCCTGAGCTTGTGGAAAATTCTTCTTCATCTGGAGATTTGATGATGCTGTCTTGATTCGTGTGAGAGAGGTTTTGTGAAGTCGAATCAGACAAGTAAAGAACCATATGAGTTTTCTCTTGTAGTTACTTTTTGTTTTGGTTTGGAAATCCATTTTTCTACGGAAGGGCCTGGATTTAGGGTTTTCAAAACAGTAGATTCTTGTGTGTTTGTTTCATAATAAGTAATACATATATGTATTTGCTTTATATCAGATAAAAATTTCAATGGCAATTTATTACAAGTTTAAGAGTGCGAGGGATTATGATACCATCTCCATGGATGGTCCTTTTATATCAGTTGGTTTTCTCAAAGAAAAAATTTACGAAACAAAGCATTTGGGAAGTGGTAAAGACCTTGACATTGTCATCTCTAATGCCCAAACTAACGAAGGTTCGTCTTCCTCTTTACCAACTGCTCTGGTGTTGTTTAGTATCTAGCTGCTTCAGTAAAGCTGTCATGTGGATGATACTTCCTTGTTAGTTAAATCATTCAATTGAAATGCTTGAATCTGTGATGATGACACAATCTCTCAAGTTTTGGATCCTGTATTTTCTTTTAGTTGAATATGATTACTTCTGAGGTTAGACTGTCGATTAGAAAGAGTTATGTGGAATTTGATTCTTGATATCCCCCATGAAACTTTTAACTACGATATTTTCCACCTATATAGATGCAATATGTGTCTTTATATATTTTATTTTCTGCAATTTTCAGAATATTTGGATGAAGCAATGTTAATCCCAAAGAATACTTCTGTCCTGATTCGTCGGGTCCCTGGACGCCCTCGCATCAGAATTATTACCCCACAAGAGTATTGTCTTAGATCTATAATTTTAATCTTTAATTTGCTTGGTTCAATCTTTGTGGCTCTTTTTCCTTCGACTCTGTGAAGGAGTTAATGAAAAAGAAGCTGGGATTGCATTATTAATAGTGCAAAGTTAAAACGGGCCATCATGTGTAATGATGTAATTATCTACATTTTGTAGGCCGAGAGTCGAAGAGAAAGTGGAAAACGTTCAGACTGATATGAACAATCTTATTACTGCTGATGCATCTGCAGTGAGTTGTTTACAGCAATCTTTTTTTGGTTTCTGTTGGCATTGAGTTCCACTAGAAAAGTATGAATTCACACCTTAATCTACGTTTTAGGCTGAAGATGAGTGGGATGAGTTTGGGAATGATTTGTATTCAGTTCCTGATGCCCCAGCTGTCCATTATGGTAACCCATGTACTGATCATGCACCAGCCGATGAGAAAATAGATGAAGAAACCAAACTTAAGGCGTTAATTGACACTCCAGCATTAGACTGGCAGCAGTAAGTAGTCTTCTTAAACTGATGGGCATGGGCATGTTGAATTAGATCTTGACGATACATTTTGCACAACCTTCTTATTTTCCTTTCCTGTTACAGACAAGGTGCAGATGGTTTCGGCCCGGGCAGAGGTTACGGGAGGGGTATGGCTGGAAGGATGGGTGGACGTGGTTTTGGTAATTATATTTCATCAATTATTGTCCAAAAGCTTCTTTTTAATCTTTCATTAAAATGTAAGATACTGAGACTGATTTTATTTGTGAGAGTAGGAATGGAAAGGAAAACGCCACCGCCGGGCTATATATGCCATCGTTGCAATGTTCCTGGTATGTCAGATGCGGGGATTATTTTTTTATATTTTTGTTGATTATGGTTTTAATATTGTCTCAAGTGGTATGGTTATAGCCTCGGAAAACCTGTGTTCTAAGCATCTTTTTTCTGACTCAGGACATTTTATTCAACACTGCCCCACAAATGGCGATCCTAACTATGATGTGAAGAGAGTTAAACCACCTACTGGTATCCCCAAATCTATGCTGATTGCGACCCCAGATGGCTCTTATTCTTTGCCAAGTGGCGCAGTTGCAGTATTGAAACCAAATGAGTACGTTGCAGCTAAATTTACATGGATAGGTTGTTATATGCTACTTTTTTCACAGAAATAAGTCTTAATGATTTGTGCTTATTTACCAAATTCAGGGATGCGTTTGAGAAGGAAATGGAGGGATTGCCATCAACAACACGTTCAGTCGCGGAACTTCCTCCTGAATTAAGATGCCCCCTATGCAAAGAAGTAATGAGAGATGCTGCGCTGACAAGCAAATGCTGTTTCCAGAGCTTCTGTGACAAGTGTAAGTTCTTTTGTCAAATTGCCAATACATCTGATGCCTTTGCTGTTCCGCAAAAGCCTTTTTTTTCTTTAATCATAATCAATTACAGATCCTGGTTGTTTGACTTCAATAATCTACAATTCAGGTATCAGAGATCACATAATTGCAAAGTCAATGTGTGTTTGTGGAGCAACTGATGTACTAGCTGATGATCTTCTACCAAACAAGACCCTTAGAGATACTATAAACCGTATCTTGGAATCTGGTAACAGTAGTGCTGAGAACGCTGGCAGCATGTGTCAAGTCCAAGGTATTTCATTCTGACATTCTTAGGCTTTTATATTTGTTTGTACCATCATTGGTAAACTAATGCCTGTTAAATCTAGATATGGAGTCTGCACGTTGTCCACTTCCCAAGGTTCTATCTCCTACTACATCTGCTGCATCTAGAGGCGAAAAAAAACCAGCTCCTAGTAACAACAATGAGACTTTAACTCTAAAGCCGTCAATAGAAATAGCGGATATCACAAGTGCTCCTCGGGATTCTGCCGAAATAGTTAAAGTGGAAAAGCCAGTTGATGCATCTGAAAACACTCGAGGATCCTTGAATGGCAAGGAAGCAGCAGTCTCACTGGTGAATACGCAGCCCCCCAAGGATGAAATACCACAGCAGGTTGCTTCTGGGGAGCAAGGTAATCACTGGCTATCGTCCCATTAGCACGAGAAAGTTTTCCATTTATGATATATAAAGAAGAGAAAGAATCACGTTTTGCACATTAAATTATGTACATCTATGTTTGGCGATTCATATATTCGGTAAAGTAATGCATGCTTTTGCGCTTCATCAGGAAAAAGGAAGAAGAAGAGACCTCGGATACCTGGAACTGGTAGCTATTTTTCCTATTATGCTGAGGGCTACTCATGCTCTTTCTTCCCAGTCTATTTTAACTGTATGGAGAGTGTTAACAGAGTGTTTGTCTTTGTGATCCGTGGCAGACATGCAATGGAACCCCATGCCAGATATAGCGGGCCCTGACTATATGATGCCCATGGGTCCAGGTCCCAGTAATCAGTACTTCAATGGTGTGCAACCCGGTTTCAACGGCGTTCAACCGGGGTTCAATGGCTTTCATCATGGTTTCAATGGGTTTACAGGCCCTTATCCTGGCGCGATGCCTCCTTTTATGGGATATGGATTAGGCCACATGGACATGTCGTTTGGCGGGGTGATGCATCCAGAGCCTTTTGCTGCACAAGGCTTTGGGTTCCCTAATATACCACCACCTCATAGGTACTCTCACAAACGAGACTTGCACTCTCAGTTCATAAATAGTTTGTAATTTTCGTTCTTGATTATTATAGCTATTAGTAAGTTATGTAATGAGCAGAGGTCGTTTTGACTTGAACAGGGACCTTGCAGAGATGGGGAATCGTATGAATCTCCAACGTCCTATAATGGGGAGAGAGGAATTTGAAGCTAGGAAAGCTGAGATGAAAAGGAAGCGTGAAAACGAGAGACAGTCGGAAGGGTAAAGCACTGTGCATTCACTACTTTCAGGCTCATGTCTGCTACAGCATTTTAACGAGTTGTTTGTTTTTGTGTGGGACAGAGGGAATGCCGTCAGGGATGGTGAGAAAAGCAGAATGATGAACAACTCGGTAGCCTCTTCCTCACCCATGAAGCCAAAATCTGTATGTATCATTTTGTTGTCTCAGTTCTCTCTCGCTCGGCCAACTGGTTTGGCTTGCAGGAGACCGCGTTTTCAACACACACTTTCTCTCTTTTATCTCTATCTTTCTCGCTCTCTGCATTTATCAGTATGCATTTATCAGTATTACGTTTCGGAAAATGGGTTGATTCCACAATTGCTAAATAGGCGTCTGCTTCATAGTTGACTGGTTTAGGGGTTTAAGAGTCGATGAGGTAGAGGGAGAAAATGAATTAATATGGCATAAAATGTATTGACATGCTACTATAATATAGAATGCAATTGAAAGTTATTTACCCATATATAGTCAGGCAGTTCTGTCTCAAGTTTTGTAAAACTCGAGTGATCCCATAACTTTTGTGGTAGGGAAAAGAAAAGGGGATTTAGTCAATTTGTAGGGTAGAAGAGGTTCTCATTTATCCAACGGGTTAGTATGTTTGTTTGTTTCATTCCACATTTTTTGCGGGTCGGTCTGTCAGAGACTTTGGTCCTTAAACAGACCAAAATTAGTAGCATGTTTCGCGTTGTCGCCGTCGGTATACAATTAAGTTTTTATTTAAATAGATATTATTCTAAATTTTTGTTATATATTGAAATGTAGATAAATATTTTTTTTTGGGCATACACGTTTGTAAGCCTTCATGGTCAGGTTTATCCTGCAAAGTCTTTTAGACCTATCAAATTTGAGTTTATAAAGTTAGATAGATGGACAAAACCCTGTTTGTTTTCTGAGCTCTTTGTTCCGAGGCTAAATTAGAAACAAAATAACAAAACAGGTTGGGCCTAATGGATATCTTATTGGGCCCAAGACTCAAAATTCCTCTTTATAATTTTATTCAGTGCACACCAATCAATCAATAATGCCTTGTTCTTCACTGAACAGGGACCTCCGCCACCGGTTTCGGATTACGACCGTCGCAGGCGATCGGAGAGATTTTCACCGGAACATCGGAGGGACAGTTCTCCCCCTCGCAGGATATCTGAGCGTGATCGTCACCAAATCCTCGATTCAGAACATGGTCGTCGCGACCGCCGGGAATCAGATCGGAAGCACCGTAAAAAGAGATCCGAAAAGCCATCGTCGGAGCCAAATGCAGAGATGGATGATAACCTCAAGTCCAGCGTATTTACTCGGATAAGCTTTCCAGAGGAGGAATCTTCCGGCAAACAACGGAAAACGTCAAAGTCTTCCCCAGCGCCAGAGACTTCGGTCGTTTTATCTGTTCGGAGGGAAACAGAACTAGATTCCAGTGATGATGAAGACAGACATTTCAAGAGGAAGCCATCAAGGTACTACGACCGATCTCCTGCTTCCGACCATTCGAAGCAGCGATCAAAAGGAGAAAGATGGCGGGCTTGACTGTTGTTGCACTTGTGAAGAACGAACAAGATTCAGAAATGTATGCATAAGCCATGACTTTTGTGAAATGACGAGAATGCCTTCGGATGTCGATTATCTGGAAGAAATCATAAAAAAAAAACAAAAAAAAGAGTTGTATGTAGAGAATGAACAAGATTCTCAGAGATGTATTTTGACTAATTATCAGTTTACAGATTTCTCTGGTCGTTACAAGATTTTAACGAATTACCAGTCTTATATAATCTAAATTTTATTCGATTCTATAATCAATTGGATATTCATGTGTTTGCGGATTGTTAAAGGGATTGTGCATGGATATTGTTCGATGTTTTTCTTTATGTCATATCATTTTAAACATGAAATTACGATTGCAAAGATTTTTTAAAAAGTTGTTAGTGGGAAAAACAAAAATTATTGTTTTGTTGATGTTTTGCATGCATAAGTGTAAAGAATACGACAAGATAGTATAAATAATTAGGAAGAGAAAAATCATCTAATGCTCAGTGAATTTGTTCGCTAGGCTCTAGGCCCAACTCGAACGCTTGATTAACGCTTAGCGAAAATTTTGAACATTGGTTTGTACCATCGGTTGGTTGCCGCAATGTCTTTAATACAGTTTTTGTGTTTGTACCATCGGTTGGTTGCCGCAATGTCTTTAATACAGTTTTTGTTTGCCTCAAATTTCCACTAACAAGCATAAAAAAATTATTATCTTACATGTCCAATCTTAACGTTAATGAGCCTACACCTACGAGTATCAAGGCTTGCTGGTTTCTGATCCACCGGCTAGAGCCTTAGAGAGGAGAAATCAAACAAAAAGGCGGAGTAGAGGACTGCGACCGGACAAAAGAAAGCCTCTCAATGTTTCACATTTCGGTAAGGATCAAAGAAGATACAATCACAACGTATGCAAGGAATATGAATAATCCTATCTGAACCAATAATCTTGGATTTTCTCTCATGTTTGGCGACGTCACCGACCTGTAACAAAAAAACAAACCCTTTGTCGGTCTAATTTGTTGAATTGTTCTTCCTATACAATAAAAACCATAGTTATTATTATACCCAAGCCCAAGGGGAGAGATCGATCCTTAACCTTGCGATTCGCTGGGAGAGCCGATGAAACGGTAAACTTTGGATGAACACGATGCCTGGTCCCGTTAGAGTCGCTGTTATTACGTTATCACCCTTTTTTTTATAAAATGTAGAAGACTTGTAAGTTTGACACAAGGACATTTTGTTTGTCATGGATAAGGAAGAAATGTGACGTACCCCGAACACTGCCCGTCTTACAGGTGCAGCATTGTATTTGATTTGGAAGTTGATCGAGGGAGTGAGAGCGGCAATGCAAGAAACGTCAATGGTGAGAACTTCTCCCACCTCTAGGTTTTTCTGTACAACTTATGAAGCAAATGGGCTACAGTCAGATTTCTTGGAGGGTAAAACGCCTAAACTGAAAGAGCATCATGTTGAGATAAACCTTAGCTGCATACCAGAGCCACCGGCGATAATAAAAGCAAGACCCTGGCCAGATAGCCTTTGTCTCAGAAACCCCTGCAACAAGGAATCTGCGAGTTAAAGCCATACATAAAATATACAGGAAGTAACTAGGAAAGCTATAACTCTTTAAGTTTTGAATGAAGTGTGTCACAGGCCAATGCAATGCATTGTTTTCCTTACCTCAGCGCCAGCCGCAGCAATATTTCTTGCTCTATGTCTCTGGTAAACAGAGTTTATGACCTTCACATCATGGACAGAACAGAGAAATGCATCTGGCTACACAAGAAGAAGAAAAGGTCGGAAAAAACGCCTGGAGCTAAGCATCTACATACACAGACAAAAACTGACGGTTTTAGTTAATCGGCTCTACCTGGCATAGGATATCCCCACCAAACATTGCCAAATCAATCTTCACCGAAAGAACATTAACCCAGACATAAGAATGAGAGCAGGATGTATATTATATTAAGCATGATGATACATAAGAATAAGAAAGAAAATGATGGGAAGGTAGAATCACTAACTGGGAGAATCCTTGCCAAAGAAGGTGCAGCTATACCAACAAAACCATCGGTTAGGCCGGTGTTGCGAAGAAGTATAGTGCTAACACTCTTGCCTAAAATCCACTGTACAAGTCCAACTTGTTGTTCAGGGGTAAAAGTATTCTCCATCTCAATGGAGCCAGACATGTAGCACATGGAGCCTAGAGCACTTAATCAAATCAATTCTAACACAACAAGAGATGTGGAGAAGAAAGAGTGGAAATTACCAGGTTTAGCAATGACCTTCTCCTGTGGTTTTAACATAATCTGTCAATCAAAAACTTAGTTGAGGATATATGACCTTCTCCTGTGGTTTTAACATAATCAAAAAACAGAGTGTACGTACCTGAACAACCTGAGCTTCACCACCCAGAATCTGGAAAGGTGTAATTGTATCTTCTTGACTCTGCATCACATGACCGAGTAGGATTATACATCCACTTAGAGACAAGAAAATTGTCGGAAGATGGAAGAGAACCTGATAGACATAAGGCTGAAATGGAGTAGAGAAAAACGGAGCAGCCATGGCCGAAGAATCCAAACTCTCAGACGATCAGATCGCAGATCTCCGAATATCCAATTCTCTCAAAATCCGGTCGCGGCGGATGTCACCGACAAAACCACCGATTAATATCGTAAATCGGCCTTACGTGGATTCTGCTAACGTGGAGAGATCTCATTGGTCACAAAATACAAATCCACGTAAATTTTTAAATCCGGTTTAATTTGATTGTCAACCAAAGATTTGGTACAAAACTTACTTATCAAAATCACATTGGTACATACAAAATCTTGTCCAAACGAAACTCACAAAAGCCTCACCTTTACATAATAACTCACAAAGCCGTTCGTTATTCCATTAATAGAAACTAGACAGGTTCCAAAAGGAATACCCAAAGCCTGTTTTCATCAGCAAAACTTCCAAGTGGAGACACAGATGACAGATCCATCTCTTCCCAAGACCCGCAAAACTTAACCAAATGCTTGGATCTATCACTCCACATGGACACTGAGAGCTTTCACTAATCCAGCAGATGAATCACAGAAATGCAGTCTGAGTTCAACTACTACTACAAGCATTATATTTCCTCATCATCTCTACACTATCAGCTATTGTAGACCCGCCCGTACCAACGAAACCCAGCGGCGCACAGCTGCAAACAGCTTCCTCTATGTAAAGCTGCACATTCGATACTTTATGAGGAGAGCAATGCTTCTGCATCTTTTTTATACTCTCCAGACTCATCGGAATAGACCCAAATTTCTGGCCGTGACCAGCAGAACCAACCTCCTTTTCTGTTCGCGCCACTAGTTCGTCTTGTTCCTTCAGGAAATGGAGCTTAAAATTTGTAGAGTTCTTAGACAAATCACCCAAGTAAGTTCCGGTCCAGTTGCTTTCAGGAAGGTCCGTCATTACAAACACATGAATAGGACGCGGATTCTTCAAGCTCAAAGATTCCAACTTCTGGTTTAAACCCATAAACGTGCCCTCCCTGTGATTCTTGAACTGGCCATCTAACAGTCTAAGCTGCGCACAAAGAAACGGTGCCTTTATGGTGTCCGACGCAAATTTCTTGCCCGCGCTCATTATCTCTCGAACAAAAGGAAGGAAATCAACCTTCTCAACCAAAGATTTCACCTCTGGAACACTTGAAGATTTATGTATATCAATATACAGTTCTGAGCCTTTGTATGGAGCCGTGAAAAGGCTCCCAAATGCAAGAATAGCTACAGACTCAGCTTTTGACCCATGTCCAAGAGTCTTATACACATCTCGGCGCATTCTCACATAGGATATTTTCTTCTTCTTCTTCTTAAGCTTCTCATCGGGCTGGAACGAATCTAATCTTCCATCAGAATCTCCATTTTTATACGTCCAAACCGTGGTTCTACAATCTTCATCCACAGCATACAAACATTTATCTACATTACCACGAGCTCCAGACAACAAATAGCCACACTGTTCCAAGGATTCGTAAGCTTGGGACTGTTCAGCTAATTCACCAGAGCATAGAGTCTCTAAGTCAACACCACACAGCAAAGATGCGAAGTACCTGAGATCAATGACTCTAACAGCCGAAGAAGATACCAACGACGAAATGTCTACAATATCAGCCATCGAAACGTACCTGAAAACACCAAAATTCGAATCACTAAATCCAAAACGAACAAAAAAAAAAAGGAGAGATTTTTGTACATGAAACAAAGTGCGACTGACCTGCCAGTCTTAAGAAGCTCAATAGAATGATTCCAAACCGAAGCTCGTAACTCGGTCGGGCTCAAAACCCTAAATTTCGGACAGCTACCGAGAACAACGGCGTGATGATCCATAACCGGAGGAACGATTAGGGTCCGATTAAGAATTCCCGCCATAAGAACCGCATTCTTAAATTCCGACAGCTGATTACTGAATCCACTGTGAGGTGCGTACCAGAGAAAACTCTGCCCTAGAAGAGCTCGTGTTAGTATCTGGGATCTGCACTGAGGGAATTGTACGGATCCGGAAAAGGCAGAGATCGAGAACAAGGATTTGGGTATCTCGGAGTAAGTGACAAAGAAGACGAACACGAAGAAGACAGCAAGTAGAGAGACGGAGCAAAGAAAAATGGCGGATTTGTTGGTTTGCTTCTTCCTGTTCGGCCATGGCCGCGGGATTGGTCTACTGTGATTGAAAAAGCTGTTCATCGTTTCTGAGACGCCATCATTTCGGGCGTGTGGTTTTTGCTCAAAACGTTATATAAAACGGTGCGTATTCAAGTTTTGGGCCTAACAAATATTCTGTGATGGGCTTTGGCCACATCTTAGCCAGAAGAACAATGTTTTAATGTTAACCAGAAGAGTTATGTCTGTGCCTGTGGTTATTTATAGGACTGGCAATAAGAAATGAGTATCTTCATTTTCTCAAAACTTATGATATAAATCCTAAAAAGCCAAAAGGCTAAGCAGTTTTAACAAAAACAAAGACAAAGGCCAATTACAATTTAACATTAGTTGTTCTCCCCATCTAATAAACAAAGCTGAATTAAGCAGTTAAACAAACACTAGTAAAACAATCTTATTTTCTAAACTTTTTAAGTTAATATTATAACCAAGAACTAACCCGAGAGCCCAGCCCCGGGACCTGTCTGCAAATTGTCATTGTTGATAGTCATGTTAAAATGACAGTGAGTCACTTGGCTACGCCTAAAACCTGAAAGACCATTGCATCGGCAGGTATTTAGACAGCATGAATCACGGTGTTCATGTCCGAACCACCAGAGGCTGGTTTTGGATGAAAGGCTGATTGCCTCGAAGACGACCCACCAATGAGTTTCAGTGAGAGAGAACCGTTTTGGCTGGACTCCCCGAGGCTGAGCTTAGACATACCGAGAAGCTGATCGACATTAATGGGGGCTGCTTCTGAGTGCACAGCTGTTGGCCTGAGGATCTCGTGAGACTCCTCCCTTGTCGGTTCAGTAACATACCCAGTAGGCCATATCGGGAACGGGAATGAGTAGAATGGTGAGAAGTAGGCTGGATATAGCGCAGGGAATGAACCCGGTGATTGTAGCTGCGGTTGGGTGGTGTCTTCTGGTCTGTAAGAATCAGAAGCTGTTACAGGTGGTGGCTCCTCGGCACTAGAGTTGGTGGAGTTCATGGATTCGCACTCTTCGGTTTCCAGAATCAATGGTGCTGGAACAGAGTCAGCCACCTGCATTTGTGTTTCCGCGAGATTAATGTTCTCCGCTTGCAGTTCTTGAGACTCAGGAAAAGTTACAACTACTAAGGGGACAAACCTCATCATCAGGAAGCATATCAAAGAGACTAGAACGTCTCTTGCGGCGAGAGACATTGGATTGTCTGATGAAGTACTTCTGAGCATGACTAGCAACTTGAGTAGGAGTCCTCGTTGTCACATAGTTCCTCGAGATACCTCGCCAATCACCTTTTCCAAGCTTGTGCAGACCCAACAAGAACATCCTATGCTCCTCTTCTGTCCACGGAGTTCCTAACACCAAAATCAAATCCATTAACAATTTTAATAGTTCCAAGAAAACCATATGATATCATTGAGAAACATACATTCTCCTAACAAACTTATCCGAACTTTGGTTTATGCATACAAGTCTATAGATTTTTGTGATTTCATCAGAGCTCGGCTCAAGATAACGTTACTGAAATCAAAATGTAAAAAAACCCAACCTTTCTTTCTCTCGCGGCTAGAAGAAGAGCCGGGAACAAAATCCTCGGAGGCGTAACCGTCGTGGTGGGGGACATCGCCGGGAGAACCCGACCCGAGTCCGGTATGGCCAGCAAAACCAGAGCCCGAGCAGTGGCTGAGATTACCCATACTGGCGCTTTTCCGGATCGAGCCTTCTGTGAGGCGAACACCGAAGAGCTTAACCCCACGATTAGGACATGTTCGAGAGTTGTGGCCATTGTGATTGCAGTGAGAACAACGGCGAGTCATATCCGATCCTAATCGGACTCGATTCGCCGTCTGATAGGATCGAAGATAAACGAGGAGTGGTCGGAATCTGATTTTATTAGAGAAATGATAAAATATGGGGTTATCTGCTGTGTCGCAGGTTGATTTTTCCTTTCTCTATTCCGTTGACTTCTAGTCAAACGACCCAATTTCCTTTGAATTTCCTTTCCGAGTTAATGTTTGCAATTATGACTCATAATGTAATTCTACTTATCTAAGGTTATACATATTTAGGTACTTTTACAGACACACATTATACATGTGATGTTGACTACTCCCTCTGTTTTGAAAATAATACTCCTTCCATTTTCAAATAATATTTTTTTTAACACATTATAAAAAAATAATTAATTCGAAAAACATCATTTTGTATTAAATAATTTCCTATAATTCTAAACCAATAGTAATTCATTAAAATCAATTATTTTTAATTAATATGTTTTGAAAATTATAATTCATTATAGTATTAGTTATTAAAAATGCATTGACAAAGAAAAAATTTCTCTTTATGAAACAAAAAAAAATATAGAAAATCTGTTTTTTAGAAACAATATTTTTTGAAGTTTATAGAAAATCTGTTTTTTAGAAACAAAGTAAATATATTTTTAAAAATTCACATATTTTTGTATGAAACAATTTTCTATAATTCTAAATGAATAGTAATTCAATAAAGCTAATTATTGTCAATCAATATTTTTTGAAGTTTACAGTTTATTAATATTAATTAATAAAAATGCATACAAATGTAAAAAAAAATACTAGTTTTGTGAAGGAAAAAAAAATATGTTGGAAACGGATGGAATTAGCCTCATGTTTAATACAAAAAAATTAGCAAAAGAAACTCCAAAAAGTATCTCTTAATTTGCTATGAAGAAAAAAATAAAAACTTAAAATATATTTATAGAATGTTGCAACGTTAATTATCATAAAACCCACGTTTGTTAATTGCTACAAGCAACTACTTAAAGAGATCTCTTTAAAGCATCATCAAAACCCAAAAAGTCTGCTAGTTTATTACACATATAAGTTGTGCATAATTGATTTATCAAAATAAATATATAAACTATGCATCCGTGATTCCCGACTCCACATCCTCTTCCATGTTATCGGCAACTGCCTCAACCACCACCGGAGGCGGAGGCGGAAGCGGAAGCGGATTAACGATGTTATTTGCCGCCAATTGGCAAGTTTCCATCACGTCAAGCACACGATCGAGTTGTACCGCAGTGAGTGCATTCTCCGTAAATTCCAAGACAGCTTCAATGTTAATTGCAATATCTCCAATGATATGCACCGCTTGGTTCCTCAGTCCATCTGCCATTTTCCTACATTACGTATAGTCAAAAATTAGGTCTTAATGGTCTTAGAAGCTTTCGAAAATTACGTATAGTCAAGAATTCAGTAAAACACTTGTACTCAAATGGTCTTAGAAGCTTTCGAATAAAACTAAGCAGCAATGATAAATCTGTCATTTGTGCGTTCAGTCAAATTACATTTCGAAATCAAGTTTAGAAAGGGCAAGTTTCCACATTATTTTCACAATAACCCAAAATTGGAAACAAATCAAAGATTGTCCAAAAACCCGAAAATCAAGAGAATATGGGAAGAAATCAAAAGGAATATACATACCTTGCAATAAGTTTGCTCCTGGAACTATGCCGTATACTTGGAGCAAATCTTCCTTGACTAGATGGGAATAAAAAAAGAGAAAAGTTGATTATATACAAACCCTAGGAGACTTATGCCTGACTCATTTGATGGTTCATTTGTTTACTAAGAGAAGATCTTCGGATTCACATCCCGTCCTACGGAAGCAGAAGATGTTTTTAAGCATAATCAGAAATACTCCATAAAATAAGAACCGAATTGTACAAGCCAACCTCGTCCCCAAAGTTCACAACTATCTCTTGAGCCACTCTAACAGAAGCAAATTATAACGACAAGCATGAATCCACAACTAACTCAGCATCAACCTTGAAACTTGAGCTTTATGGATTGATAGCAGAATCCAGAGAGTATTAATTCATAAAAATAAACAAAGAGTAGACTAATCTAATTAAGAGTAGGGAAATCCATAGATGAAATTCGTAATTCGATCAAATTTGTACATGTTGATCCTCCAGTGCTGCTGCCTTTGCCAGCCATGTTGCCTTTGCCATTTCCCTTGCCTCCTTTCTCTCTTTGCTCTCCTTTTCAAACATCTCCTTCTGCTCCTTGAGGGCTAATTCCACCTCTTCCCTGGTCTTGCAATTTTTCAGTCGATCTTCTAATGGCTTATATCTCTTATCACGAAATGCTTGCAACTGTGCAGCATAGCGTTCACCAATCTTGTCCAAAAGCTCAGGCTTGCCCCTCACAAAATCATTGCATGCAAATTCCAAGTGTTCTTCTCCAGTAACAATTTTACGAAACCCCTAAGTCAAATACGTACAAGAACAAAACATAGCAACATAAGCAGAAAAAAGAGTTTTTTTGTTGTCAATTAGGAAGAAACTCACATATGTTTCAAATCTCCCGAAGGTGGTGATTTGTAAGAGTTTGGCAAGAAGGTCTCTCGCACATTCTCGCCGTTTCCAAACTATGAAACTCCTTCCATCAGGACCCCAAGACACTATTGAATCCGTTGAAGGTCATCCACCATTTCATATGCTTTCTTCACGAAATCAAACACTCTGTTTCTTCTTCTTCCTCCAGAATCCATATCTTATCTACAAGATCACATGGGTATACATGTAAGAGATTTTCTTCCGGAAGAACAAATCGGAATCATACCTTAAAGCGATAATCTTGCCTGAAGAACAGAACAAATCGGAGGAGAGATTTTGCCAACCCTAAGAAAAATACGTACAAGAGCCCTAAACATTTTGCTGCTATATAGACTCGCGTGGGCCATTTGGTTTGGGCTTTTTACCCTCTGCCTTTTTCTGTACATAAACCTAACCAGCCCCGATATGATTTGTCATAACCCCATTTGATTTATTTATTTGGGTTTTGGTTTTTATAATCTTTTCTAAAAAAAAAATCTATTGTTATTCATTTCAAATTTTTCGATATACATTTATATATCTACAAACTATTTTATTTTCTTAATAATAACAAAATTTTAACCTTTTTTCCAACTTAATGATATATTAATAATAAATTTTGATGAAATACAAAAGCCGGCGGCTAACGAATCAAACCTTACAAACTAAATCGACATTCTAAGTTCTGCGAAAGGGAGACAATAGTTTTTACCAAAAACAAATAAGGTTTAAAAGACTAATGGGATCAAACCCGAAAATAAAAACAATAGAAACCGCATCAAACCCGAGTGAAATCAAACAACTTCGCCTAACAAACAATCTAACTCTTGAAGGACCTAACGCGAAAATAAACCGAAGAGGCTAAGAAATCCAAATAAATGATAAGCGGTTCTTCTTATAGTATAATTAATCTACCTCACCACACGAGGATTCCTAGGAAACTAAACCGACAAAATGAAACCTGGACAAACTAGTTTCTCACACATTTTCCGGAAATGGCGACGTCGGAGGAACCCCAACTTGAGAACAACATATAATTTATAATCAAATTTAATATCAAGATAATAAACAGTGTTAATGGCTCCAGCTCTTTTTTGTTTTCATCTGAAAAAATATAAAAAGGAAGCTTCACAAAATGATAGTTATGAGGTAAAAAACAAGAAGTAAAAACTAATTAACACTCAAAGAGATGTTTAATTTAAGTGGAGGTTTTTAAATTATTTAAATCTGGTAAAATGGAAGTCTAATTAAGAAGATTAAACATAGTTTGGGGAAGAAAAAGTCCAATAATATACTAAGAAATTAATTGAGAGAAGAAGAAAGAAAGAGTTTGTAAGAAATATAAAAAACATAATTAGAAAGAAACGCATGCATCAGTTTCCGTAAATTATACACAGAGATCTCTCTCTGCTTCTGCTTTTTTGGTATTAGGGTTTTTGATTTTGATTGATCTCTCAACAATCATCCAATCCAATGTCGGCGAATCCAAAGTCTCTCCATGGCTTTTCTTCTCTCACCCGTGGGACTGATGTCGACGAGCCCAAATCGGAGATTGGTAACCGTGTGGTTGCGACACGGTCTACTCGTCAGCCGCGGCTCTCCTTCTCCGCCTTCGCTCCGTCATCGGAGAACGATTACCCAAAGAAGCTGAAACCCGAAGAGAAGAAAGAGCAAGTTCCTGTGTCGGCGGCGGAAGAAACGGAGGAGGAGGAGGCGAAGAGGACTTGGAATCTGCGGCCGAGGAAGGCTTGTGGCGGTGGTTTGAACAAGGGAAACGGCGTGGAGGCGTGCGGCGGTGGAGGAGCTTCGGAGGTGAAGAATCAGAAATCAGGAATAGAGCCGAAATCAAACAGGCAGAGGGGAATCCCGGCGGAATCTCCCGGATTAGGCGGCGTTGAGGTTGGAAACGAGAATCATAGGCTTTGGATCGCTCTTTCTAGAGATGAGATCGAAGAAGACTTGTTCAGCATGAGTGGGAACAGGCCTTCTCGACGACCACGAAAGAGGACCAAAACCTTGCAGAAATACCTCGATGTAAGTTACCACCAGGTGTTCGACCAAATGCCTCACTCAAACAAGAAGATTATCTTTTATGTTCTTGGCGATTGATTTCATCTAATCAGGTCATTTCGCCTGGATTGTGTCTTGTGGGGATGAATGCTGATTGCTTCAGAGTATCCAATTCTCCGGCTAAGGTGCGCACATTCGCTTTGTTGATAGAAAGTTTCATACAATTGTGCCCACCAAATTTGTAGAGCTGAAAATGAGCTTTACATAATCTAATGGCACTGCTGCTTCATGTATTCCATACGCAGCGATGATCGAGATCTATATACGAGTTTGGCAAAGGTCTTTTTGGTGAAGAGAAAAGGTGAAGTCATCTCCTTGATTGAAACCACATCACTTTGATGGATGTATCCATTTTTTGATCTTCATAGTTTGTTTCTGGTTTGTTGCAGGGTAGATAGGTAATGCTGGTGATCAAGATAGGAAGAAGATATATATATATATATATCTCAGAGACATGTTCTTGTCTCATATCAAACTTAGTATGAACAAAATCATATAAGTAAATACGGGTAAGTTCATATATATATAAATATAAATATAAACAGGTAGAGGAAGAGAGAGGGGTCTGTTTTTGAGTTATTGATAATGAAATGCAGAAAATGGAGCTTTACAGTTTAATTTAAATAGACGAGTAATTTATAATCTCTTTGTGCTCTTTTCTTTTAACTGCCAAATCAAAACAACCATAATATACTCTTATTACATAAGTTTTCAATTACAAGAAGCATGCTTTCTAAGAGAAAATAGGAAGATGGCAAAACCTCAGTTTGAAGCTTTATGTAAACGTATGTTTGTATATAAAAATAAGGTCGTGTAATTGTAAATTGGTAACAAATTTAACTAAAATCTTTGGGAATACAGATTGTATCATAGGTTTGTTGGATGACAAAATAGCTAAAGAAGATTCAAAGTTCTGCATGATTTTTATAATTACTAGAAAAAATGTGAAACTAGGATAATTGTTCTGTTAGTCACAGCCAGTTTGTTTTTGTTCTACAGATAAAAAAAAATGCTCACCATATTCATGTGACAAAAATGGCAGCTTAAGATGTGAAAAAGAAGAACCAATAAGCGTAATGGGCTCTCATTCAGTATTTCAAATCGAAAATCCCCAATAACTGATTTCATAATTGTTATTTGCATGCTCATTTTGGAGAAGGTTTAGTTTGTCCCATTAATTATGAAGTCTCCTCATTATTACTATAATGGGAATGATTATATGAGGGGTTAGGGCATATCATAGGTTATGTTACGCCTTTTGTGTTGCATAATGATTATTAGTCCACAATCATTTGCTTCTCACCATTTACACGAAGCCAAATACTCAGTTTGTCGGTTTTATTTGCAATATTTTAATTGTTTCTTATAAGAAATTTAAAGAAGAATTAGTTTGGAATCAAAACTTAAAATCATTATTACACGTAGTTCTTGCCGAATAATAAACCAAGAGTAATTGCCAAGTGGGCTCATCTTGTTTCCAAAAAGCCGATTCATTCGAGAGCAACTTTCACCGATTACATCACACAACCACAAAACAAAAGAATCAAACAATTTCGATCTTATATTTTTTTTTAACAAAACCCATTCTTATGATAGGAATTAGTGATTATATGGAGTTAACAGTTGGTTAATTTTCTTAACACAGCATTAAGATAATGCAATGATGATGATGAATGATGATGCTAATTAATATTAAATAATGTGATTGGTTGTGAATCATGTCCAATTAATTGCTTTATC
Source organism: Pseudoturritis turrita (assembly GCA_900406555.1). Classification (NCBI taxonomy): domain Eukaryota; kingdom Viridiplantae; phylum Streptophyta; class Magnoliopsida; order Brassicales; family Brassicaceae; genus Pseudoturritis; species Pseudoturritis turrita. Next base: position 60,058 of record OVBL01000854.1, read on the forward strand.
TGCGTCATACACAGTCCTCGTTGTACTTGAGTTGAGATGTATTTCTTCAACCACCAACCACACACAACCGCACAAATGACAAATGATTCCTTACCCAGTGGAAAATTAGGGACTAAAGCTAAATTCCGACCACTCAAGCCATAGTTTCACGTCTTCCAGAACGAGGCCCGAATTCAGAGTTATGCAACAACAAATATATTAAGCAATGACTTTTTTTTTTTTTTTGATTGATCCCTTTTTTTTTATCAATTAACCAGAGGAAAAACACATACTACACATATACAAATAGTGATATTCTACCAAAAAAGTGACTAATAATTACTATCAAATGTAGCGTGGCCATTTTTAAATTATGTATATATAATCTCTCAATAAAAGGGTACGTCGTATATATGTATGTATAAAACTACTCGATTTAATTTTTTTTTGGGTTAATGTAATTATTTATAAGCACATTTTCATGTTAAAAATCATTAGATGGGAGTATTATTTAAAGGTGGTGAAATGAGTCCGTACATATTATTGCACGTGTCTCGCATTACAACCGAAAAATATTCCAAACGATTATTTTTGGTTAACCGATGAATCACACACATGACCACCAGCTCATCCCCCATTAGTCATTAGGAGATATAAAAATATGTTTAGGAGAAAAAAAATTGGGATATATGTTTTTGGAGATCAAGTTTCAAATATATTCCACTTTTTGGCCTACCCAAGGTTCAAATCTTTCGAGGATTAAAGAAAGAAAATGTACCAAAATCATCTCATGTTTGTTTGAATTTTTTTTTTTTTTAACTATAAGATGATTTAATTTTTATAAAAATATACAAAATAAATTTTTCCTAGTTTACAGTCTTTTAAAACTCACGATCGGTTTGTCTTTTGACGAGAGAGATAGTTTACATTTACCTTTTTTTACTCATACTGTTTTGACCGTTGACTATGGACAACGAAGAGCATAGGAATATTTGACCAGAAAGAAATGCACGTGTGGGTGGACAAGACCACACGTGTGCTTTGCTGTCATGGGGCTTATGAATGTGTGCGCCACGTCGGTTCCACATGGGAGGATATATCGCACGAGCCAACTTGGTCCTTTCTTCTTTTAATTACAAGCATTCCTTGAAGCTTCATAAACTACACCATCTATTTTTTTGTTTTTATTAAAAATAAAAAATATAGAGTCCCAAAACCATTACTTCTTTTTCTAATAAGATTAATCACGATGATACTAGCTAGAATCTCAATAATGATGCATACATAACGGTATATTATTCATAACATTTGATGATGCGTTAAAATAATATAAGTATAGATCAAGAATCAAACATTTAACTATGTTGTGAAATGTCAAACTCGAGTTATCTTCTTTTTCACTGTTAGTCTTCTTTCTTGATCATTATATTCCGATGTCAATGAAATTTTTTTTTTTTCAAGTATAATAAATTTTGAGACATTCGAATTATTACACTGACGAGAGAATATATAATATTCGAGTATGATGGGGGAAGTTAGGTCCAAAAACATTAATCTACAGCCAATTCTGTAGGGAATAATTAAGCTACACATCAAACATGATTAACAAAACTGATCATTGTTAGTCCTACCAAAAGCTATATATATATACGCCTCAAATGATTACAACATTATAAAATACAATTTCTATTATTCAAGTTCTTATTCACGGATTTTAATTTGTTTTTTACACATTGAAAATTGATATGAGATCTAGAATAATATATATAAAAGACACGAGCCCATAATTTTCACACATAATCAAGACTCGAGTTTAACAGAGGTAGGATGGTTTGAATAATTATGTTTTGACAATTTTTGAGTGTGATTTGGTCTGAGATGAGGCAGAAAAACCATTCATTTCGAAAATTCGAAATACGTTTTAGAAATCTTATATCGCAAATTTAAAATGTAATCTAGAGTAATATAGAATGTTTTAGAAGTTAAATCCATTCATTACACCTCGTATTTGTATAATCTGAAAGTTCATTTGAAAAATTTGCGTAGAATGATTGATTGCGAAGAAATGAAAAAAAAATGATGCAAATGATAAGTTGTCGGCGCGTGAGGAAACAAAAGGAAACGCACGGCCGGCTCTACTGTTTTCGGGTCCCTTTTTCTCACGTGACCACGTTACTCTCTCTCTCTCTCTCGTGTATTTATTCATTTTGTATGATTATCATAGAGAAAGAAATATTGGATCCATGTATGAATGTTTATATGGTGTTGATGTAATGATAGATCCCACATCCCACATGGATATGATTGGATCACAACAGTTTTGATTGGCCCACAAACTCTGAAAGAGTTTTAGATTCATGTGGATTGTGTTTTGTACCAACCACTTGATTTAGTCCCCTCTTTTTTTCCATTATTTCACAAGTCATATTATTGCCAACTATTTCTTTCATATTTGGTCTCATATCCGTGTGTGGTCTTGACTAATCATCGAGTTTTGTTTTTTTTTCCTATGTCCAGGTCCAATCCTTCATTAGAATAAAATATTATTTTTTAAATTAAAATATCTAAAAACTGAGAAGATTATTAATCGAAAACCAAAACTCATACGATTTAACAAAAAAAAAAGTATACTAAAAATATCATTACAACTTGCTATGTGTTAGTATATCTAAATTATGATTAAACAAGATATAAATTATCCTTGTGAGAAGAAAAGATAAATTTTGAATACTTACCTATGTATATAATTCTATGTGGCTAAATCACAAATCATGATGGACACATATCCCTCATTATAAGGTTATATTTGTTTTCTAGTATAGGATTTTGCAATAAAATAAAGTGAATATGTGAGTCTAGATGATTAAAAATTTGAAAGTAGCCTTTGGATTCCATAACATAAATAGAACAACTTTTAGGTTATATGGAAAAAGTTAGCTAAAGAGAGTACTTATTATTTACTGTAAAAGCAAAAGAAGAAGAAGAAGAAAAAGAGAAGACAAAGAGGGAACAAGTTGGGGATAGAATAATAAATTATAGAGAGGTTTCAAAAAGGACACTGTATTATAGATAATAATTGGCCAACCTGACAACCTCTCATTTCATTCAATTCCTATTTAACAATCTCCTCTTCTCTTTTCATATCACATCACATCTCTCTCTCTCTCTCTTCATAAGAACTCTAGCTACAAAGGCTTCTGTTTAGACTATTAAAAAAGTTAAGAGCTTCCCAACGTTGAATAAGTTTTCTCTTGTCATCTCTCCCCATAAAGATCAAAGCTTTTTCTTGTCTATTCTCATATCTATCATGATGATGGGAAAAGAGGATCTTGGTTTAAGTCTGAGCTTGGGATTTGCACAAAATCTAAAACCCACATCTTCATCAGTGTCCGATCTCCAGATGTTTCCATGGAACCAAACCTTTGTTTCCTCCTCAGGTACTACTACACTTGTTCTTCTCCCAAAAAAACACAAACAGATCTCGGAATGACCCATTTTCCATTTGCAGATCATCAGAACCAACATTTTCTTAGGAAAATCGACGTGAACAGCTTACCATCAACGGTGGAATGCGAGGAAGAAACAGGAGTTTCGTCTCCAAACAGCACGATCTCGAGCACAGTGAGCGGCAAGAGGAGGAGCGGGAGAGAAGATGACCTTGACATCATCACTCTGGATCGATCTTCTTCCCGTGGAACCTCCGACGAAGAAGAAGATTACGGAGGAGAGGCTTGTCGGAAAAAGCTCAGGCTATCCAAAGATCAATCTGCTGTTCTTGAAGACACTTTCAAGGAACACAACACTCTCAATCCCGTAAGTCATTCACTCAGAGAGTGAAGGGTATTCTTGTCAATAACACTCTGAAGATTTAACGAGGGCTTTATTGTAAATCTTGCAGAAACAGAAGCTGGCTTTGGCTAAGAAGCTAGGCTTAACCGCAAGACAAGTGGAAGTGTGGTTCCAAAACAGAAGAGCAAGGTTGATAACTAATTCTAGGATATTTAATTGACTATTTTACCCTTCAAGAGCAATGTTATTTACAATACAACCATTTTTGTGTGTGTCCAATAGAACTAAATTGAAGCAAACCGAAGTGGATTGTGAATATTTGAAGAGATGCGTAGAGAAACTGACGGAGGAGAATCGGCGGCTCGAGAAAGAGGCGGCGGAATTGAGGGCGCTAAAGCTTTCACCACGGTTGTATGGTCAGATGAGTCCACCGACCACGCTTCTCATGTGTCCATCATGCGAACGCGTGGCTGGACCATCCAACAACAACCACAACCAACGGGCTGTATCTTTGAGCCCGTGGCTCCAAATGGCCCATGGGTCACCAACCTTTGATGTGATGCGTCCTCGGTCTTAACTTTATCCCGGTTTTATGGGTTGTGTGGGTCATTGTACTTTTTAGATTATTGACTCTCCGCTACTATGTATCCTTAAAAGCCTTTCTCATATTTAAATCACTTAAATCTGATTCAACTAGCTCTTCTTGGTGACCCAAAAAAAGAAAGAAAAAAAAAACAACCTTTTTGTGTTTCTAAGGATCTGAAGAAAGCTCAACCAAAAGGCATGTATGTGTCACACAGTTTCCTCATCTCATAAACATGATTGACCATGTTTAAATTAGTTAAAAACACGAGTGTTAGGTCTATGGATTGATAAATGATGAAGCTTTTGTTTTCGTTTACTACAAAGCTTGTTCACTATTGCATTGAAAATAGACCGTTTTCGGAGAGAGCATAACAATGAGGCCTTTATTGCATTGAAATAGGTTGGTTCCGGAGGTAAGGCACAACGTATTTCACAACCTCATCTTTCGCCATTTTCAGGTGCCCTCCAGGGACACTGACAAACTTGACTTTTCCAGCAGCATCCAATGTTTTCAGACCAATCCAGTCCTCAGTATAGAGCTTTGTCTGGAGAAGAAACAAGTGGTTTGGTTGGATGATGATCAGATGAAAAGAAATGAAACTAAGAGATGATTAAGAGGTTCCACCTTTTGAGGAGACAAAAGATGTGTTGAAGCTCCATTCGGATAATATCCGAACCAACAGCTTTCTTTAGGAATCACAACTGTATCACCCTGGAACTGTTTAGCAAATGAACAAGACAAAAATTAGCAATGTTGTTCAAGTTTTTTTTGTGAAATATCAAGAAGGATCATTGGTTATAGGTACCATGACTAGGACCAAGTTGTGCAAGCTGGCGAAACGTTCTTTAAAAGTCGAGTTTCTCTCGTTAGGTCTCTCGTTGTTGAGCTTTGGCAGATACTTGGAATGTTTTAGGTACTTTGTTATATCCTGAAAACCGGATAACAAGGCGTTGTCGAATGAGGTATATTCATATAATTAGGAGATGATTTTGGGATTAGAAAAGAAAAAGGGTTTTTGAGATTACGGTAGGGATTTTGATATAACCACTTGGAGCAATATGATCCTGCAAAGTCATTAGAGGTCTTAATCATGGTTTAAGGTTTTGAATCCTGATAAGAGAAGAAGAAGAAAAGAAGGTGTACTTGAACATAGTCGGTGTAGACCTCTGATTTCAACAACTTGCAAAGTGAAGGCTTCAAACAGAGAAACCCATTGTTGTTGTTATTGTAATTGTGATTAAGACACAGAGATAAATTGAGAAAGGGAAGAGAACTCACAGTACAATTGGGGATGTCGGAGATGCCAGCTTGAGGACCACCTAAAGATATATAGTTGAAGACAGGAGGAGCATTGTCGCAGAACTCGATTAGGCCTCTAGCTACTAAGTTTCCTTGAGACTGTGCAACAATGTTGTAACCTTGCCTCAGCTCTTTCATACGTTTTACTTTCTCACAAGCCACACTAGCTTGTTGCGTAAGCGGCATGGACAGGGAATCTTCTTCTCCATTTCCTATTTCTCTACAAGATGACGACACACATCAGCGAGAGAGAGAGAGAGACAACCATAAACCCTTTTGCAAGATTAGTATGAGACAAGAAGAAAGGAGTTAGTTGTGTCGGTACAAGCAAGATCCAGGGGAGCTGGAGAGGTTGCTAAGGAGCTGTGTGAAGCTGCTCACTCCACCATTGGAGCATTGGTCTTGAATACCTGTTTCAATCAATATCCATTAGTGCCTTATCAAACCCAAAAAAGCATAAACAGAGATGAGGGAGAAGAAGGATGGTAGTTAATTACCGTGAAAGAGAATGAATGGAACAGAGATTGAGACCGGAATGAAGAAGAAGAAGAAGAAGAAGAAGATGGACAAGGTCACAAGCAGACCAGATCGCTGAAAACTCTTCTTCTCCATGAAAAAATTACTTTCACCCCAAGAAGAAGCAAGAAGTTTACGTTAGATGCAGATTAATCTACTTTTTTGTGCTTTTAATCAGAAATGGAAAATAATTTATTACTTGGTGGTTGGTGTATCATTATGTGTGGAAGGTATAGACTATAGAGGGAGGATAGGATTACTTAATGGGCCTCTATAGAAGGATTGACTCATCTTTAAACTCTTCAATGGAATTGAAAATCTAATGACTTGGAAATTTAAACAACCGTTATCGGTGCATTTTTTTATTCTATTGACTTGGAAATTTAATCATAAATATTTTTTTTTAACTGAATTTGGTGTTAGTCAAATAATAATACTGTAATTTTAAAAGCTTTATTTGTTTAGAAAAAAATCTACACATTCTTATAAAATATTGGAAAAAATATTCATGACAAAGAAGGGTTTTAACTGTTTTGATTTTGGTTTCCATTTATAAGAATCAAACACTAATATATACTATTTCTGTTTCATTATAAGTGTCGTTTAAGTTTTTCCACACATATTTAAAAAATAATTAAATTTTCTGTTTTATCTTTTATTAATATATTATATTATTTGATTTCACCAATTAATTAGTTAAAGGAATATAGAGAAAACTGAAAATTATATTAAAATCCTACATTGAAAATGTAAAACGATATTTATAATGAAACAAAATTTAAAAAGTTCTAAAACGACATTTAATATGAAACGGAAGGATTTACTTTTTGTGATTTTCACAATCTTTGAGTTATAATTTAGATTTTGTTACATATGATATGGAAATTTATTAAAAAGCTTTGCAAATCTTTCACCATTTAAGGTTTAAAAAAAAAAAAAAAATCTATTTGTCTTGAATAGCATCTAATTATATTTAAAATCTTTATTTTTAAAAATAATTGTTGAATATCAAATTCAATAACACACAATTTTCAATAACTCATATTGAAGAATTCAGAGATTGTTGTGCATCAAGTAAGGCACAACGTATTTCACAACATCCTCACAGGCTATGTTGAGGTGATCCCCTGAAACACTCACATACTTCACTTTTCCGGCAGTATCCAATGTTTTCAGACCAATCCAGTCCTCTCTGTATAGCTTTGTCTGGAGAAGAATAATACAACATATTTAGGTTTTTTTAGATAACGAATGTTGGATTAAGAAATGAAACCAAAGAGAGAGAGAGAGAGAGAGAGAGAGAGATTCACCTGTTGAGTTGAGAGAAGAGCATCGAATCCTTCATCTGGATAATATCCGAACCAAGAAGTTTCTTTAGGGATCAATGTTGTGTCGTCCTCGAACTGTTATCAAGAAAAGAAGAAGAATGAGCTAAAAAAGAACATGTTATGCAATCTCTGAACTCAAGTAAGGAGACACAATAAGTACCATGACAAGAACCAAGTTGTGTAAGCTGGTGAAACGGTCTTTGAAAGTTGAGTTTCTTTCGTCAGGTCTCTCGTTGTTAAGCTTTGGTAGATACTTTGAGTGTTCCAAATACTTTGAGATTTCCTGAGAAAACCAAGCCCATTGTGTTGAAAACCCAAATCGAATTAGTTAGAAGTAATTGGTTTGGTTTTAAGTAACTAAACTTACACCAGGGATCTTGACATAACCACTAGGAGCAATATGATCCTGCATAGTCATTAATCAATCAAATCATGATTGAAGGTTTTTAATCGTTTTTAATCTTGAATAAAGAGATAGAGAGAGGGATGGTGTAATAACTTACTTGAACGAAGTCGTTATAGACCTCTAACTTCATCATAGCTTCTGCTATAGCACATATTGGACCAGACTTGACACAAACCAAAACACACATAATTAAGCCAATTGTTGTTATTACTTACTGTGATTTAACCAATAGAAATAGTAAAAGTTTATACAGCACACTTGGGGATTGCGGCGATGCCAGCATGAGGTCCTCCTAAGGAAACATAGTTGAAGACAGGAGGGGCATTGTCGCAAAACTCGATTAGGCCTCTAGCTACTAAGTTTCCTTGAGACTGTGCAACAATGTTGTAACCTTGACTCAGCTCTTTCATACGTTTCACTTTCTCACAAGCTACACTAGCTTGCTCCATAAGTGGCATGAACCACGAGTCAGGTTCTCCATTTCCTATTTCTCTGCAAATCTCGAATTAAGAAGAAGAATGAGCTAAAAATAAGATGAAAACACACAATATAACTAAGTGTTTAGTGGTTGATTACAAGCAAGAGCCAGGAGAGCCTGAGAGGTTGCTTAGGAGTTGCGTGAAGTTACCAACTCCACCAGAGCATTTATCTCCAATTCCTGTTTTTTTTTTTATAATATTTAATAACAATTAATTTAGTTGTTTTATTATTCATTATTATAAATCGGAAAAAGCATATAAACAGAAGAGGAAGAAGAAGGATGGTTAATTACCGTGAAAGAGTATGAATGGAATAGAGTTTGAAATCGGAACGATAGAGAATAACACTGCCGTCACCGTTAAAACGAGACCACATCGGCGCTGGAGTATTTTAGCCATCAATGATTCGCCGGAATATTCTTCTCTTTTTTGTTTTCTCTCTGTTATATGATAGTCAAATCCGTTGTTAGCGTTTTCTCACCTATTTGGAAACAAAATTAAGTGTGACTCCTTCAATTTATAACAATATATACTGTAAGTAGATTTTCTCAAATCTTATGTCTCCACTTGGCAATTTTTGGCTTTACATCCCTCCACTTGGCGATTTGTACAATTTGACGTTATTACCTGAAAATGAATGAAATGTTTTCGAAGTAGAAACTAAATTATTTGAGACTATTCGCCGTGGTAAATGAGTCTTTAAGAAAACTTAAGAATAGGCCTGGGATTTCGGTTAAATCGAACCAAACCCATCGGTTAATTCAGTTTTTTGGTTAGTTCGGTTATTGAAAATTCTACCGAAAATAACCGATTTTTTTCTGTTTGATTCAGATATTGGCCAGTTCGAGTATTTTTTTTACCGAAACTAACCGAAATTTTGGAAATTATGTTTAAATTCGGTTAAAATTGGGTAAAATCAAATAATTTCGAGTATATTCGGGTAGTTCAGTTCGGTTACGGAATTTTAAAAATATATTTGAATTTTGGTCTAAACTTTTGTATTTAAAAAAAACCGAAAACCGATCAATTCGACCGAACCGAACCGAACCAAACCGAAAGCCGAATCAATTTTAATATTGTGCCGATTGGTTCGGCTGAAGTAAACGAGCGAGAACCGAAAACCAAAAATCTCGGTTCGGTTAGCTCGGTTCGGTTATAAATCTCATGTCTACCTAAGAACATAAATTTACAGTTTTTTCAAAGTTTCCCAAAACCCATAGGTGTTAGTCCACATAATCTGAAAAATTAGTACGTTTTGACGTTATTACCAGAAAATGAATGACATATCTCCGAAGTAGAAACTAAACTATTTCGACTATTCGCCGTGGTAAATGGGTTTCTAAGGAAGTCTAAGAACATAAATTTACAATTTTTCAAAAAAATTCAAAACCATAATTGTTAGCCTACAGAGTCCAAAAAACTAGTACATTTAGATATTATTGCTAGAAAATGAATGAAATGTGTCTAAAGTAGTAACTAAACTATTTCGAAAACTCACCGTGATAATGGGTCTATAAGGAAGTCTGCAAACATAAATTTATATAGTTTCAAAAAAGTTTCTGAAACCCATAGGTGTTACTCCATAGAGTCCGAAAAACTATTAGAGTTTGATGTTATTACTAGAAAATGAATGAAATGTGTCTGACGTAGAAACTAAATTATTTCGACTATTCGCGTGGTAAAAAGTCTCTAAGAAAGCCAAAGAACATAAATTAACATTTTTTCAAATTTTTTGAAAACTCATAGGTGTTAGTCCACAAAGTCTGAAAACTATTACGTTTCGACGTTATTACCAGAAAATGAATGAAATGTCTCCGAAGTAGACACTAAGCTATATCGACTATTCGCCGTGGTAAATGAGTTTTTAAAAAGCCTAAAAACATAAAATTTTCAATTTTTTTTTCAAAATTCATAGTTGTTAGCCTAGAGAGTCCAAAAAAAAAACTAGTACATTTTGACATTATTACCAGAAAATGAATGAAATGTGTATGAAGCAGTGTTCAAGAAAACGGTCTAGGCGGCCGCCTAGGAGTCGCCTAGGCGCTAGGCGCCTCTAGACCGCTTGGATTTTACAGTAATCGGTGGTATTAGGCGGAAGGGGTCATTTGGCGGTTTGGACGGCCACTAGGCGGGTTAAATTCGCCTGTTTTTATTTTTATTTTTAATTCAAAACAGCACCGTTTTGATATTTGAGTCAGATGATGAGCATGTTTAGAGGGAATAAGGTGAAAAGAAATTTAAGTAGAATCATCATGAGAGTTTATTCATTTTTAAAAAACTCAAGTTTTTTTATTCTTTAATCTACATTTACGTTTATTTTAGCTTTCATGGATCATGTTTCTTAAGATTATTTCATTATGTTATATTTTATAATATATATAATTAGATTATATATATATATATATATATATAATTTTATTATAAAACCGCCTAGCCCACCTACAAAATCGTCTAGGCCCCGACTAAGCGTTCTAGGCGCTAGGCTGCGGATCGCCGCCCGCTTAGCGCCTAGCGCTTTCTTGAACACTGGTATGAAGTAAGAAATAAACTATTTCGACAACTCACTGTGGTAAACATGTCTCTAAGGAAGCCTGCAAATACAATTTTATTTTTTTCAAAAATATTTCTGAAACCCATAGGTGTTACTCCATAGAGTAAAAAAACTAGTAGGTTTTGATGTTATTACAAAAAAATGAATGAAATATGTCCGAAGTAGAAACTAAATTATTTCGACTAATCGCCGTGGTAAATGCTCTCTAAGGAAGTCAAAGAACATATCAATTTTTTTAAATTTTTTCCAAAACTCATAGGTGTTAGTCCACATAGTCTGAAAAACTAGTACGTTTTGACGTTATTACCAGAAAATGAATGAAATGTAACTAAACTATTTCGACTATTTGTCGTGGTAAATGAGTTTCTAAGGAAGCCTAAGTACATAACTTTATAATTTTTTCAAAATTTTTCTAAACTGAAAGAGGTTAGCCTACATATTCCAAAAAACTAGTTCATTTTGGCATTATTACAAAAAAATGAATGAATTGTGTTCGAATCGGAAATTAAACTATTTCGACCATTTAGCGTGGTAAATGGGTCTCTCACGAAGCGTTAAAACATAAATTTACAATTTTTTTAAAAAACTAAAACTCAAAGGGGTTTGCCTATACATTCCAAAAAACTAGTACATTTTGGCGTTATTACCAAAAATGAATGAATTGTGGTCGAATAGGAAATTAAACTATTTCGAGCATTTAGCATGGTAAAAAGGTCTCTCACGAAGCTTAAATATAAAAATTTACAATTTTTTCAAAATTTTACATATTCCAAAAAACTAGTACGTTTTTGGCATTATTACAAACAAATGAATTAATTGTGTTCGAATTGGAAATTAAACTATTTCGACCATTTAGCGGTAAACGGGCCTCTTAAGAAGCCTAAAAACATAAATTTACAATAAAACTGAAAGGGGTGTTAGCCTACAAATTCCAAAAAAGCTAGTACGTTTTCGCGTTATTACCAAAAAATAAATGAATTGAGTCTGAATCAAAAATTAAACCATTTCAACCATTTACCATGGTAAAATGGTCTCTCACGAAGCCTGAAAAAAAATATTTCTAATTTTTTCAATATTATCCAAAACTCAAATGGGTTAGCCTACATATTCCAACAAACAAGTACGTTTTGGCGTTATTACCAAAAAATGAATGAATTGTGTTCGAATAGGAAATTAAACTATTTTGACCATTTATCATAGTGGAGGGGTCTCTTACGAAGTCTAAAACAAAAAAATTACAATTCTTTCAAATTTTTCCAGAATTCAAAGGGGTTGGTTGATCTACAGATTCCAAAAAACTAGTACGTTTTGGCTTTATTACAAAAAAATGAATGAATTGTGTTCGAATCGAAAATTAAACTATTTCGACCATTTAGCGTGGTAAATGGGTCTCTCAAGAAGCCTAAAACATAAATTTACAAATTTTTCAAAATTTTCCAAAATTCAAAGAGGTTAGCCTATAGATTCCAAAAAACTAGTACGTTCTAACGTTATTACCAAAAAATGAATAAATTGTGTTCGAATCTGACATTAAACTATTTCGACCATTTAGCGTGGTAAAGGGGTCTCTCAAGAAGCTTAAAACATAAATTTACAATTTTTTCAAAATTTTCCAAAACTGAAAGAGGTTAGCCTACAGATTCCAAAAAATTAGTACGTTCTGACGTTATTACCAAAAAATGAATGAATTGTGGTAGAATATGAAATTAAAATATTTCGACCATTTAGCGTGGTGGAGGGGTCTCTCACGAAGCCTAAAACCAAAAACTTACAATTCTTTCAAAATTTTCCAAAACTCAGAGGGGTTAACCTACAGATTCCAAAAAATTAGTTTATTTTGGCGTTATTACAAAAAAATGAATGAATTGTGATCGTATCAGAAATTAAACTATTTAGACCATTTAGCGTGGTAAAGAGGTGTCTCACAAAGCGTAAAAAAAAAAAATTTACAATTTTTTCAAAAAAATTCAAAATTCAAAGGGGTTAGCCTACATATTCCAAAAAACTAGTACGTTTTGGCGTTATTACCAAAAAATGAATGAATTGTGTTCGAATTGGAAATTAAACTATTTGAACGATTTACCATGGTAAATGGGTTTCTCATGAAGCCTAAAAACAAAAATTTACAATTTTAGCCTACCAATTCCTAAAAACTAGTACGTTTTGACATTATAACAAAACAATGAATGAATTGTGTTCGAATCAGAAATTAAACTATTTTGGCCATTTGGCATGGTAAAGAGGTCTCTCAAGGAGCCTAAAACTTAAATTTACATTTTTTTTCAAAATTTTCCAAAACTATTACCACGCCTACATTTTTTTTTAAAAACTAGTTCATTTTGCGTTATTACAAAAACATGAATGAATTGTGTTCGAATCGGAATTTAAACAATTACGACCATTTAGCGTGGTAAAGAGGTATCTTAAGAAGCCTTAAACATAAATTTACAACTTTTTAAAAAAATTCCAAAACTCAAAGGGGGTGGCCTACAGATTCTAAAAAACTATTTCGACCATTTAGCGTGATGGAGGGGTCTCTCACGAAGATAAAAACAAAAAATTTACAATTCTTTCAAAATTTTCCAAAACTCAAAGGGGTTGGTCTACAGATTCCAAAAAATTAGTACGTTTTGGCTTTATTACAAAAAAATGAATGAATTGTGTTCGAATCGGAAATTAAACTATTTCGACCATTTAGCGTGGTAAAGGGGTCTCTCAAGAAGCCTAAAACATAAATCTACAACTTTTTCAAAAAAATTCAAAACTCAAAGTGGTTACCCTACATATTAGTTCATTTTAGCGTTACTACAAAAAAATGAATGAATTGTGTTAGAATCAGAATTGAAACTATTTCGACCTGGTAAAAGGGTCTCTCACGAAGCATAAAACCAAAAATTTACAATTCTTTCAAAACTTTCCAAAACTCAAAGGGGCTAGCCTACATATTCTAAAAAACTAGTTCATTTTGGTGTTAGTACAAAAAAATAAATTAATTCTAACACCCACCGATTCCAATAATTTATCATCTTTTGACGTTGTTACCAAAAAAATAGATTAAATGTGTCTGAAGTAGAAACTAAATGGATTCAAACATTTGCCGTTATAAAGGGAACTCTAAGGAAGCGTCCTAAAAAAATTCATAATTTTTTAAAATTATCCAAAACTTATAGGTAACCCACCGATTCCAATAATTTAACATCTTTTGACGTTGTTTCAAAAAAAGGATTAAATGTGCCCGAAGTAGAAACTAAATGGATTTAAACATTTGTCGCGATAAAGGGGGCTCAAAGGTAGCCTCCTAAAAAAATTCATAATTTTTTCAAAATTATCCAAAACTCATAGGTGTTATCCCACCGATTCCAATAATTTATCATCTTTTGACATTGTTACAAACAAAATGGATTAAATGTGTCCGAAGTAGAAACTAAATGGATTCAAACATTTGTCGTGATAATGGGGACTCCAACAAAACCTTGTAAGAAAATTCCTAATTTTTCAAAAATTATCCAAAACTCATAGGTGTTAACCCACCGATTCCAATAATTAATCATCTTTTGACGTTGTTACCAAAAAAATAGATTAAATGTGTCTGAAGTAGAAACTAAATGGATTCAAACATTTGTCGTGATAAAGGGGACTCCAACGAAACCTTGTAAGAAAATTCTAAATTTTTCAAAAATTATCCAAAACTCATGGTGTTAACCCACCGATTCCAAGAATTTATCATCTTTTGACGTTGTTACCAAAAAAATAGATTAAATGTGTCTGAAGTAGAAACTAAATGGAATCAAACATTTGTCGTGATAAAGGGGACTCCAAGGAAACCTTGTAAGAAAATTCCTAATTTTTCAAAAATTATCCAAAACTCATGGTGTTAACCCACCGATTCCAATAATTTATCATCTTTTGACGTTGTTACCAAAAAAATAGATTAAATGTGTCTGAAGTAGAAACTAAATGGATTCAAATATTTGTCGTAATAAAGGGGACTCCAAAGAAACCTTGTAAGAAAATTCCTAATCTTTCAAAAATTATCCAAAACTCATAGGTGTTAACCCACCGATTCCAATAATTTATCATCTTTTGACGTTGTTTAAAAAAAAAGGATTAAATGTGCCCAAAGTCGAAACTAAATGGATTCAAACATTTGTCGCGTTAAAGGGAACTCTAAGGTAGCCTCCTAAAAAAATTCATAATTTTTTAAAAATTATCTAAAACTCATAGGTGTTAGCCCACCGATTCCAATAATTTATCATCTTTTGACATGTTACAAACAAAATGGATTAAATGTGCCCGAAGTAGAAAATAAATGGATTCAAACATTTGTCAGAATAAAGGGGACTCTAAGGTAGCCTCCTAAAAAAGATCATTATTTTTTCAAAATTATCCAAAAATCATAGGTGTTAGCCCACCGATTCCAATAATTTATAATCTTTTGACATTGTTACAAACAAAATGGATTAAATGTGTCCGAAGTAGAAACTAAATGGATTCAAACATTTGTCGTGATAAAGGGGACTCTAAAAAAACCTTGTAAGAAAATTCTAAATTTTTCAAAAATTATCCAAAACTCATAGGTGTTAACCCACCGATTCCAATAATTTATCATCTTTTGACGTTGTTACCAAAAAAATAGATTAAATGTGTCTGAAGTAGAAACTAAATGGATTCAAACATTTGTCATGATAAAGGGGACTCTAACGAAACCTTGTAAGAAAATTCCTAATTTTTCAAAAATTATCCCAAAGTCATAGGTGTTAACCCACCGATTCCAATAATTTATCATCTATTGACATTGTTTCAAAAAAAAAAGGATTAAATGTGCCCGAAGTAGAAACTATAGGGTTTAAACATTTGCCGTTATAAAGGGAACTCTAAGGAAGCGTCGTAAAAAAATTCATAATTTTTTAAAATTATCCAAAACTTATAGGTAACCCACCGATTCCAATAATTTATCATCTTTTGACGTTGTTTCAAAAAAAGGATTAAATGTGCCCGAAGTAGAAACTAAATGGATTCAAACATTTGTCGCGATAAAGGGGGCTCAAAGGTAGCCTCCTAAAAAAATTCATAAATTTTTCAAAATTATCTAAAACTCATAGGTGTTAGCCCACCGATTCCAATAATTTGTCATCTTTTGACATTGTTACAAACAAAATGGATTAAATGTGTCCAAAGTAGAAACTAAATGGATTCAAACATTTTTCGTGATAAAGGGGACTCTAAGGAAGCCTCCTAAAAATTTCTAATCTTTCAAAAATTATCCAAAACTCATAGGTGTTAATCCACCGATTCTAATAATTTATCATCTTTTGACGTTGTTACCAAAAAAATAGATTAAATGTGTCTGAAGTAGAAACTAAATAGGTTCAAATAATTGTCGTGGTAAAGGGGACTCTAACGAAACCTTGTAAGAAAATTCCTAATTTTTCAAAAATTATCCAAAACTCATAGGTGTTAACCCACCGATTCTAATAATTTATCATCTATTGAGGTTGTATCAAAAAAAAAAGGATTAAATGTGCCCGAAGTAGAAACTATAGGGTTTAAACATTTGCCGTTATAAAGGGAACTCTAAGGAAGCGTCGTAAAAAAATTCATAATTTTTTAAAATTATCCAAAACTTATAGGTAACCCACCGATTCCAATAATTTATCATCTTTTGACGTTGTTTCAAAAAAAGGATTAAATGTGCCCGAAGTAGAAACTAAATGGATTCAAACATTTTGTCGCGATAAAGGGGGCTCAAAGGTAGCCTCCTAAAAAAATTCATAAATTTTTTCAAAATTATCTAAAACTCATAGGTGTTAGCCCACCGATTCCAATAATTTGTCATCTTTTGACATTGTTACAAACAAAATGGATTAAATGTGTCCAAAGTAGAAACTAAATGGATTCAAACATTTTTTCGTGATAAAGGGACTCTAAGGAAGCCTCCTAAAAAATTTCTAATCTTTCAAAAATTATCCAAAACTCATAGGTGTTAATCCACCGATTCTAATAATTTATCATCTTTTGACGTTGTTACCAAAAAAATAGATTAAATGTGTCTGAAGTAGAAACTAAATAGGTTCAAACAATTGTCGTGGTAAAGGGGACTCTAACGAAACCTTGTAAGAAAATTCCTAATTTTTCAAAAATTATTCAAAACTCATAGGTGTTAACCCACCGATTCTAATAATTTATCATCTATTGACGTTGTTTAAAAAAAAAAGATTAAATGTGCCCGAAGTAGACACTAAAGGGATTTAAATATTGGTCGTGATAAAGGGGACTCTAACGAAACCTTGTAAGAAAATTCCTAATTTTTCAATACTATCCAAAACTCAGAGGTGTTAACCCACCGATTCCAATAATTTGTCATCTTTTGACATTGTTACAAACAAAAATGGATTAATGTGTCCGAAGCAGAAACTAAATGGATTCAAAATGTTTGTCGTGATAAAGGGGACTCTAAGGAAGCCTCCTAAAAAATTTCTATATTTCAAAATTATCCAAAACTCATAGGTGTTAGCCCACCGATTCCAATAATTTATCATCTTTTGACATTGTTACAAAAAAATGATTAAATGTGTCCGAAGTAGAAACTAAATGGATTCAAACATTTGTCGTGATAAAGGGGACTCTAAGGAAGCCTTAAAAAATTCATTAATTTTTTCAAAATTATCCAAAACTCATAGGTGTTAGCCCACCGATTCCAATAATTTATCATCTTTTGACATTGTTACAAAAAAATGGATTAAATGTGTCCGAAGTAGAAAATAAATGGATTCAAACATTTGTCGTGATAAAGGGGACTTAAGGAACCTTAAAAAAATTCATATTTTTTCAAAAATTATCCAAAACTCATAGGTGTTAGCCCTCCGATTCCAATAATTTATCATATTTTGACATTGTTACAAAAAAAATGGA
>OVBL01000856.1:0-61308 GCA_900406555.1 Pseudoturritis turrita
CTGGCTTGTCCAGTACGATATTCAGAAAAAGAAGCTCTAGAGTGATATGAACTGATTCTAGGTGGAAGAGGTTCTCTCATTGAACCGAATTGTAGTAGTATCTTCCCGTCTACTTGTTCAATAATTCTAAAAATATTTCTTTGTTCAAAATTTCTTATTGGTTGAGTAACCTCTATTTTCCATTGATCTGGAATGGTTATTTCATTTAATTGCTTAGGTGCGTATGTAGCATTTGGTGTTTTTTTACTATGACCAGCTAGTATAGTTGTTTCACCTTTGTCATCTTGTAATAAACATCTCGGGTTGAACTCGGAGGCTGATTGCTTGGAATAAATTCGGTATAGTAATAAATATCCATGTCTATTATTTTGAAATTTGATTTCTGGTAAGTGAATATTTAATACTAATGTATTGAGTATTGTTGGATCGTGTAAACTCACTTGGAAGTTAGGTGCGCAATTAAAATATACAGCTCCGTTGCATAAGTTTGATTGGACTGCTCCTAGAAGCGAGTCTTTGAATTTTAATAAGGTTTTATCTCTTAGTAACATTAATATTGGAGAATCAATACCGGTTCTTGATAAAGGTTTGATTGCTACTTGGACTAATCCAAAGTGAAGATAGTTAAATCCTTTTTGCTTATATTTATCTAAAACGATTGAAGATAAAAGTTTAATTTCTTCAAACTCGTTTTGTAACGATAAAGTTTGTTCATGTTCTTTTATTGAATTTGCTGTTTTAAAATCAAAAGTGCCGATTTGATATATGTTTTCTGGGTTAACATGTGGTAATTGATCTTTTGATAATTCTTGATCAAAAGATGTTATTTTTGATATAATTTCTCTTGAGTTGATAGTAGTACGTGATGTAGATGCAACATGTTTTGATCTAAAAAGTTTTCTAAATGAGGACGCTATGACTTTAAACTAGACTTAAACTCATTCTAGGGAGAAGCTAACCTTTTCTATGGTGACACAGCTGGGGCTTGCCAACGGTTTTACTGTCTTTGGACTTGCTGCCTGGAACACCTCAGCAACAGTGGCTCACTAAGAGAGGTTAAGATCGGACTAGGGGAATTTAAGTTTAGACTTTGGTCACAGAGAGCTTGTTTGAAAATGTTTTTAGATAAAAATTTGCAAAGATCTTTTGGCTCTGATACCAAAAAAAAAAAAAATTTCCTCGATACTTCAGGAATCAAAGTATTAACTTTTTAGGGTATTAACTTTGTTCGAGAGTTGCCTGTAATACAGAATTCGAGTTGCGAAGGCTTAGGTCTAAAAGACGAAAGTCGCTAAATTATTTTAAAAACTTGATTTTATTAATTTTAAAGATTTTTGATACAAAAGTTTGTTAAAAAGATTACAAGGAAAGTATAAAAACTTGAGAGGGTTTTTTAGAGAAATGATTTGAATGTTTTTTAGAGAGAGAGTGCGTGAAAATCGCTTGTCCCTCTTCTTTTGACAGAGTTGGTTATTTATAGGGGAAGCGGGGCGTTGAGTATGGTGCCAGGTGTCGCCACTTAGTGGTGCTGCTGCAGTGTTTGATACGTGTTGCTGAGTAGTGGTGCCGACAAATTTGAGTACTTGCTTACGTCATTGCTTACGTTGTCACGTTGAGTGCTTGCTTACGTTATTGCTTACGTCTTCTGTATGGGTCCGAAAGTGGATCCCATTTCTTGCTGTTTCTATCTTCTAGAATGCTGATAAGTGTACAGATAAACTCTGTAGATTATTTTACAAATAGTTTTATACCGGTAGCATAAAATAAAATAAAATACTGAGTCTATCTGTACACTTATCAGCATTCTAGAAGATAGAAGCAGCAAGAAATGGGATCCACTTTCGGACCCATACAGAAGACGTAAGCAATGACGTAAGCAAGCACTCAACGTGACAACGTAAACAATGACGTAAGCAAGCACTCAAATTTGTCGGCACCACTACTCAGCGACACGTATCAAACACTGCAGCAGCACCACTAAGTGGCGACACCTGGCACCATACACAACGCCCCGCTTCCCCTATAAATAACCAACTCTGTCAAAAGAAGAAGGACAAGCGACTTTCACGCACTCTCTCTAAAAAACATTCAAATCATCTCTCTAAAAAACCCTCTCAAGTTTTTATACTTTCCTTGTAATATTTTTAACAAACTTTTGTATCAAAAATCTTTAAAATTAATAAATCAAGTTTTTTAAATAATTTAGCGACTTTTTTCTTTTAGACCTCACCTTCGCAACTCGAATCTTGTATTACAGGCAACTCTCGAACAAAGTTAATACCCTAAAAAGTTAATACTTTGATTAGTGAAGTATCGAGGAAATTTTTTTTTTTATGGTATCACTCTTTATCTCAACAAAACAGATTCCATCATAAAGAGATTTCATAGACAGGTTCCATCAAGATAGCATCAATCTATAATTTTATAAACAGATCCCAATCTTTTCAGCTACTAATCATCACAAATATGAAAGTTTAACTTACTTGTGTTGTAGCTCGATTTTAGCTTCTATCAAACAATTAGTAAACTCCCCAACCTGCAGAAGTGAAGACCCCAAAGAAACATGAGAATCTAAACTTAATTGGGTCGAAAAGTGTAGTAATCCAAAAGCTAGATTTGAAGTAAATCCTTCTGATATATCATAAGGAAGCAAACTGATGATAAAGTACTACAACCTCCCAACTCAGAAGACCCTTTGTTAACAGGATTTTGAACAAAGACCACAAAGCTAAAAGCCACAGAGGTTTAAGATGCTGAAAAAGCCTAATGCTTTATTAACTAATGCATTTACCAGTCGAGGATTTAAGGCATTATAGATTGTAGCAGCCAATGTAAGAAATGTAGTTATCAAAAAACATGATATCAACCTAGACATTGTAACATAAAGGATACAAATGTTATAAACCCAACACCAAACGTAGCCATCATCTGCCAAAAGCTTACTTACAAGGCAAAAGAAACAAAAGACAAGAGAGGATGGTCAATAGACTCAATACAGATCCATATCAAATCCGATTCATATGCATTTACATACACATAAACTAAACTCGCAAGCCCTTTCGATCATCACAGTCACCAATTTCTCTAACAAATCTTTTGTTCAGATCAGCAGCACACAACGCTAATAGAAAAAGTGAATGAATCGAAGAAACCACCTGAGACAGCGAGACTGTGATAAGCACCAGCAGCAACACCAACGATCCGAGCCCGATATCCCAACGATAGAAAGTTAGATGAAAGAAATCTCGGTTGAGGTCGATTCGAATGACCCGATCAAGTTCTTCAACTGCAATCAATCGGAAGAAATCGACGGCGATGGTGCCTGTCTTCTACGAGGTGGATTTGTCTGATGTGAGATATCAGAGATATGGAACATCTTCGATCTTCTCTGATTGCAAATGGGTTTTGGCCAAATTAAACTGGGTTGAAGAGAATCATACAAGTTTCTCAGAGAGATGGAAGAGAATCGAAGAAGAGAGATTGTAAAAGAAATCTAATTTTCCCCCAAATTGATTACTTTATTTTGCTTCGTTTATGTTAGTTAGCATTTCTTATTGTAGTTGGGTCAGTATGAACATTTTGTTACCGGTAAAAAGTAATTGTTTTTTTTTTTTTGGACAACTAAAAGAAATTGTTTATTTTCCTGTTTTTGATCTTAATATGAGCTTCTTCGATCACGTATGAGTTTCACTCATAACCCAAGTTGGCTATACGATTGTGTTTTTTTTTTTGTTTGTTCGAATTGACTATTCATTTACTCGAATCATTTTGATATGTAACCATATGCCACACATATGATATATATATGTAACCTTTCTTACTTTTTTTTTTTTTTTGGTCATCTAAGATAATATTTAACAAACAGAGAAATAAACAAGTTACAGCCTACAAAAGTTTAGGACTACAACATCGAAAATAAAACTAAAACTAGGCAAATTAACCTAACAAACAAGGCTGCTAAACATCACAGAAACTATGGACATAACTAAGACACAGAATCCTCCTGTAATGAATAAATTCTACCTCACTAATCAACATAGGCCTATGCAACATACTAAGGCAATAAGGAGATACTAACTAGACCCCTAATTTCCAAAAACGGCGTAGCAAAAACCAACATTTGACAACACCTGAAAAAAGTCTAATCGGACCGAGCATATCCGAATTGATATGGAATGTAGAGACAAAGAACGAAACTGAAACCACACCCAAAGATGAGAAACCACATAAACAGAGCCGGAAAGAATCCAAATGATCATTAACGAGAAAGAAAGCCCTACATATTAAGACAAAGAAACCCAACAACAGGTCCAAACCCAATCTTGTCCCACCAGCCACAGAGAAAACGGTCCCAAAATCGAAAGAGCAGGCAAAGAACAGCCAAAGCTCGCCATGGAAACGTCGTAAGAAGCCAAAGGGAGATGAGAAGGCAGAAGAACTCACACCACTGGAGGCCCAGACGCCAAGAGAAGGAGGTCTAACAAAATGCCGTTGCATCACCAAAGGAAATTAGGAAGGAGAAGAAGCTGGAAAACCAAACTGGAGACAACATCGTCCTTATAAGGCCTAACCGAAGGCAAGGCAGCCACCTCTTAATCCAGAACAAGAGAAACCACAGCTACAGATCTCACAGACAAAGGCAACCAAGACCCAAAGAAGAAACCCTAACCAGTAAAGCCAGTGACCATAAGAGAAACTTCAACCCGAAACCTCCGCAAACCTCGAACGAAAATAAACACATGTTGAAGAACCAAGCGAAGGCTACTACTGGAAAGAGCCAAAACCATAGGAACCCAGATTAACCAGAGACGAACCAACCCAAACGAACTAGGAGCAACACAAATGCTCAATGGAGGATAACTACACCGCGATACTTACCGAAAGCATAGGAGAGGGGAGCCTCAGAAAAGCCGACGCAAGCAGACTGAAGAGAGACAGTGATGAGGAGAAGGGAAGGCTAAAGCCTCCAAACAGAGACCCGTCCTCAGAAGCCTCACCGGAGGCAAAACCACAAGCCTAGACACCATGACCCCAACTACAAACCACTCGTACACAGAACCCCACGAACCCCAAACCCTAAGCTTCGAGACTGACGAACCAAAACACCAAACCTTGGACTTTCATATCTGCTCCCATACTTCAAAGAAAGAGAAACCGATGAAAGAAGAGGAAGACGTGCCCTCCCACAGTGGCAGTGAGAAAATCCGACCACCGGAGAGGGAGATCGGGAACCACAACTCTCGGCGGATGCTAGAGCGAACATAGAGAGAAAAGAGAGGAATGATTAGCCAGAAAGTTTTTAGATGATGTAACCTATTGGAGATAAGGATTGCAAATCCTAGTTTGATAAGGATTATATTTAGATAAGAGTTATCTCCTAAGTTAAAGGAAATTTGTATCTATCTTAAGCTTACATTCTTGTGTATAAATATCATAGTATTGTCAATGAATAAGAACAAGTTGGTTCGATATCTAATTCTACATGGTATCAGAGCTTTGATCAAAAATAAGATCTTTCAATCGTTCTTTTATATTCTTTGCTTCATTCATAGTTTGAACAAAGTTGTTAATTAGTTTGCGATAATGTCACAAGAGACTGTTGTTGTGAAAAGTGGTGAAGCTAAGGTAGAGACATCGTCTTCCTCTCCTTATGCTCTGTATGGATCCGACAATCCTGGATCCATGATTACTCCGATCATGTTGAACGGAGCTAATTATAACCAGTGGGCAAACGAGATGCTTAATGCTCTTCAAGCGAAGCGCAAAACTGGTTTCATCAATGGAACTTTGAAAAAACCATCTAGCGACAGTCTCAATTATGACAATTGGATAGCGGTGAATTCAATGATCATAGGATAGATTCGTGCATCAATAGAACCCAAGGTGAATGTGTTTTGTCACATTCATCTCCGAAGCGAGTCAATTGTGGTCGGAGCTGAAGCAACGTTTCTCTGTGGGAAACAAGGTTAGAGCTCATCAAATCAAAACTCAACTTGCATCATGTCGACAAGAGGGACAATCAGTGCTCGAATATTACGACAAGTTGTGTTCTCTGTGGGAAGAGTATGCGATCTACAAGCCACTGCCTTTGTGTACGTGTGGAGGTGCTGTCAAATTCTCAAAGGAAAGAGATGAAGAGAAGGTTCATCAGTTTGTCATGGGTCTGGATGATTCCAGATACGACGGATTGTGTACAACCCTTATTGGTATGGATCCAATGCCTCCAATTGGAGAAGTGTACTCCAAAGTAATAAGAGAAGAACAGAGGTCAGCAAGATGCCATAGGTTTTACAATTGAAATAGCTCCACGCACAGAGATTACACCTGGGCGTTCGGAAAACCAGAGTATTGCCAAATCTGACAACTCAATCCTACAAACTCGTTCAATGCTCTGTTCGTATTGTGGATGCAACGGACATGAAAAGAAGGATTGTTGGCAGATTGTCGGTTTTCCTGACTGGTGGAATGAACGAGCTGAACGAAGCAGTGGAGCTCATGGTTAAAGTGGAAGAGGGCGTGGTGGTCGTGGCAGTGCCGGTCGAGGAAGAGGACACGCGACAGTGGCTCATGCAACGAGCTCTAACTCCTCAGTTTTTCCTGATTTTACTGATGACCCGTGGAGAGCTCTAACACATATGGTCAACGAAAAACAGAACAATGGAGGTTCTGATAAATTTTCCGGTAAGATGAAGTTTGGTGATGTCATTCTTGACACAGGAGCATCTCATCATATGACATGAGAGATCTCTCGTTTGGTTGATATAGTGTATAAACCACAATGTACGATAGGGTTTGCTGACTAAAACAAAATGTTTGTCGTGCACATGGGAGTATTCCTTCTTTCAAACAAAGTCTCGTTGAATAATGTGCAAAATGTGCCGTCGCTAAATTGCACATTGATTTCTGTTTCCAAGATTTCGAAGCAAACAGGTTGTTTTACAACGTTTACTAACACAATTTGTGTTTTACATGACCGTTTTACGAGGACTCTGGTTGGAAGAGGTGAAGAGCATAATCGTGTGTACTATTAAACGGATATGGCTACAACAAAGATTCATACAGTCAATGCATCTCCGACCATGTCTTGTGGCATCAACGTTTAGGACATCCAAGTTTTTCCGTGCTTTCGGTTTTACCTTTGTTTACTAGTTCTTCATCTTCTGCTAGCTCTAGTCCTTGCGACGTGTGTTTTAGAGCTAAGCAAACAAGAGAATATTTTCCAGATAGTACTAATAAAGCATCCGATTGTTTTTCGTTAATTCACTATGATGTTTGGGGATCCTATCGGATTCCATCCTCCCGTGGTGCCATCTATTTTTTAACAATCGTTGATGAATTTTCTCGGGCAGTATGGACCTATTTGCTCTTAGAGAAATTGGAAGTTAAGAGTGTCCTTACCAATTTCTTGTCCTACACGGAGAAATAGTTTGGAAAGACGGCAAAAACAATTAGAAGTGATAATGGCACATAATTTATGTGTCTTTCTTCTTACTTTCGTGAGCATGAGATCGTTCATCAGACATCGTGTGTAGGGACTCCACAGCAGAATGGTCGGGTGGAAAGAAAACATAGACACAAACTCAACATTTCTAGAGATTTGTTGTTTCAAGCCAATTTACCGATCAAGTTTTGGGGAGAAACTGTTTTGACAGCAGTATATCTAATTAATCGCACACCTACTTCTCTTCATAAAGGCCGATCTCCTTATGAGCTTCTTCATGGATGCAAACCGGACTACACTCAGTTACGTGTCTTCGGATCTGCTTATTACACTCACCGTATGTCAAGGGACAAAGATAAGTTTGGGGAAGAAGCCGTTTGTGCGTATTTATGGGGTATCTTTTCGGAAAGAAAGGTTGGAAAGTTTTTGATATATATCGCAACGAGTTTGTTGTGTCCTGTGATGTTATTTTTCGGGAAGATATTTTTCCATATGCATCTTCTCTTCCGGTTTCTTCATCACCAACTTCGATTCCGCCTTGTATTGATGAGGATTGGTTTATAGCTCTGGATCCGATCGAAAGGGGGAGTAACAATGATGCAGTGGAGGCTTCTGTACCAGTTGCTCCAGCTCACTCGTTAGTTGATTATACTAACACGATGTTACATACAGATCCCATACAAGTTTCTATGGATAAGGAGCAACATGATCCATCAATAAATCAGTCTTTACCCCCGAAACTGAACTGCATACGGAAGAACATCTTGGGAGAGGACAACATGACCGGAAGCCCTCTGTTTTGTTAAAAGATTATGTCACCTACAACGCAGTTTGCGATCTAAGTACACACACACATCACACTCTCTCCAACTCCGAATCTTTGTCCTTGTCATCGGTTCAAGGTAATTCATTGTATCCTTTAACAAAATATATCTCTGATGCTAACTTTCTTCCAGAACATAAAGCTTTTTTGGCAGCCATTACTTCTTCTGTCGAGCCAAAAAATTTTAAAGAAGCTTTTCAAATAAAAGTATGGAACGATGATATGACTAAGGAGGTAGTTGCACTTGAAGACCTTAACACATGGGATATAGTTGATTTACCGAACAATAAGGTTGCTATTGGGAGTCAATGGGTTTACAAAACCAAATACAATGCGGATGGTTCAATAGAAAGATATAAAGACCGGCTTGTCATTCAAGGTAATAGTCAAATAGAGGGTGAAGACTACAACGAGACCTCTGCTCCCGTTGTCAAGTTCACCACTGTTCGAACACTTCTTCGGCTTGTAGCGGCTAAACAATGGGAGGTATATCAAATGGACGTTCACAATGCCTTTTTTCATGAAGATCTTGAAGAAGAGGTTTATATGAAGCTTCCTCCTGGTTTTCGTCATTCACATCCTGACAAAGTTTGTCGTCTCAAAAAATCTTTGCATGAGCTCAAACAAGCACTACGTTGTTGGTTTAAGAAGTTGTCTTATGCTTTGCTTCGGTTTGGATTTATTCATTCCTATGATAATTATTCGCTCTTCTCATACACACGTAAATGTATAGAGATTCGAGTTTTAATCTATGTTGATGATCTTCTGATTTGTGGTAATGACAGTTACATGCTTCAGAAGTTTAAAGAGTATTTAGGAAAGTGTTTTCCATGAAAGACTTGGAAAAGTTAAAATACTTTTTGGGAATTAAGGTGAGTAGAGGACCAGAAGGGATCTTTTTATCTCAACGCAAGTATGCGTTGGACATTGTAGCAGATACTGGTAATCTTGGTTCAAAACAGGCTCCAACTCTTTTTGAACAAAATCATCAGCTCACGGCGAGTACTAGCTCATTGCTTGATGATCCGACTAAGTATAGACATCTTGTAGGATGTCTAATTTATCTTACTCATACACATCATGAGCTGAGTTACTCCGTGCACTTGTTATCTCAATTTATACAAACTCCTCGAGAAGATCATTGGAACGCTGCTACTCGTGTAGTTCGGTTCTTGAAAGGTTCACTGGGTCAGGGAATTTTGCTTAAAGCCGATAATGATTTATCTCTTACAGTCTATTGTGATGCGGATTGTGCGTCGTGTCCTTTGACTCGGCGATCTCTCAGTGCTTTTGTTGTTTTGCTCGGCGATTCGCCTATCTCCTGGAAGACAAAGAAATAATAAACAGTCTCTCATTCCTCCGCAGAAGCGGAATATCGTTCTATGGCTGCTGCTCTTCGTGAGATCAAGTGGCTTCGTCGTTTGTTAGAAGGATTGGGTATCGAACAAAACGCGCCTACTCGTTTCTTTTGTGATAGTAAGGCTGCTATTCACATTGTTGCTAATCATGTCTTCCACGAACGCACCAAACATATTGAAAACGATTGTCACGCAATCTGTGATGGTATCATTGTTACACATCATATTCGTACCAATGATCAACTAGCAGACATTTTGACTAAAGCTCTTGGACGTGTTCAGTTCGAAACGTTATTGTCCAAGTTGGGCGTTCAAGATTTACACGCTCCAACGTGAGGGGAGTATTGGAGATAAAGATTGCAAATCCTAGTTTGATAAAGATTATATTTAGATAAGAGTTATCTCCTAAGTTAAAGGGAATGTGTATCTATCTTAAACTTACATTTTTGTGTATAAATATCATAGTAATGTCAATGAATAAGAACAAGTTGATTCGATACATAACATTTCTTACTAAGTACTTATTTCAGATGTTTGAAATTTTAGGAGAAAGAAATAAAAACATATATAAATATTAAAAACTATAAATAGAATGATAGCAAGTAAAACATAATAAAATGGTAGAGAAGACATGTAGATATATATATATATATATATATTTTTTTTTTTTTTAAATTTATTTTCTTAATTTTTATTTTATTAGTAGGTAAGATTTGTATACCTTGTTTTAAGTTTATAGTTTTTCCTAGTTAAAATAATACTCCATATATATATATATATTTTTTTTTTTTGTCAAACTCCCTCTATTTTTTTTAATGATGTTTTAAGAGAAACATTTTACTTTAAATTAAGTGATATTTTCGCTATTCTATGCAAAATTAATTGATTTTGTTTTTTTTTATTATTTTTGACTGTTTGAATTCTGCAAATTATTTTATTATTAGTTGAATTGTATTTAAATAGATAAAAAATTAATATTTTAATAATTTAATTTAGAAAAAAGCAAAACATATACGATTTTTTAATATGTGCAAAACATTAAATATTATTTAGAAAAAGACAGAGAGAGTAATTGTTAAAATTATTACTGACAATTATTTACCTAATAAAATATAATAACATGTTCTATTT
This sequence comes from Pseudoturritis turrita, assembly GCA_900406555.1. Classification (NCBI taxonomy): domain Eukaryota; kingdom Viridiplantae; phylum Streptophyta; class Magnoliopsida; order Brassicales; family Brassicaceae; genus Pseudoturritis; species Pseudoturritis turrita. The sequence continues at coordinate 10,754 of OVBL01000856.1, forward strand.
TATATATTTTTTAAATGTTAGTTTCCACAACTTTGTTTTTATAAGAAGAGGAAAAAAAAAAAAAACTGATTTCCATAGGTGTACAAATTTCCACAAATGATGATATAATTTAATAATTGAGAAAAAAAAAAACCAAATCAGAGGGGCGGGAAACAAGAGGCGCTTAGATTGGAGCCGGGAAAAATTCTACAGGCGCGGGTAAAAAAAAAAGTTTCAAATGTTAAAAAATGAGAACTTCCCTTTGTTATTACACATTCTCAATCTTATCGACACCATTCACAAAGTATAATCTCCCAAATCTGTATTCTCCAGATTCTTGATAGAATGGATATTTCAAACATAGCCAAGAAGCTTGATCTCGCTGATAACAAGCTTCTTCTCCGTAAAGCTGCAGAATTTCGCCGTTTAATCGATGTCCAGTTCGATTCCTCCATCATCGGCGTCGTAAGATAACTCTTTTATCTGAATCTAAACATCACTATAATTTGATTTTTCAGTTGATTTGAAATTGCGAGTTTTTTTTTTTGGTATTGATTCGCAGGGCGAGATCTGTAAAGCTGTTATATGTCTTGAGATCGCAGCATCAAGGTAATGGGGTTTAATCGATTTTTGTTGCTGTGAATTATTTATTGGGTGGTTTGCAATATCTTCATCGATTTGGGATTTTTTGCAGACTTCAAGTTATTTTCGACAGACAAGCAGCTATTAAGCTGAGTGGTATGTCGGAAAGGGCTTATTCTAGATCATTTAACACTCTTCAAAATGGCGTTGGGGTCAAGTGAGTTTCCCATTTCGATTGCTCTTTTTAAAGCGATTTTTGAAAGTGTTTTTTGTGTGTGTGTGATGAATCTGATTTTGGGCATATCAGGATTAAGCTTAATGTTAAAGAATTGGCCATTCAATTTGGATGCGTTAGGATGATTGCAACTGTGCAGAAAGGTCTATCAGCGTAAGATCCATTTTTTGTTTTCCTTATTTGTTGTTTTTGTATCAAAAGATATTGCCTACAATGTGTTCGTTAAAATGCCTGACTCAACTTTCTGATAATGTATTTGGTTAGGCTTCCTGTGTTCAAATCTAATAATTGATTATTGTTTTCTTTGTAGGTATAAGGAACGGTTTCTTGCATCACTGCCGGTATCAAGACGAGCAAATGCTGATTTCACTAGACCTGTATTTACTGCTGCTGCTTTCTATTTGTGTGCTAAAAAACAGAAGGTACTGCATTTGTAACACTTGATTAAAGAATATCTAGGCATTGTTCAAGTTTCTTGATTTTCTTAACTTTGATATCGATTTTGCAGCTCAAGGTAGACAAGCATAGGTTGATCGAGGTTTGTGGGACATCAGAATCTGAATTTTCATGTGTGAGTGGCACTTTTTGTTTCATTAATATATATATAACCACTAGTTTTCTATAGCGATTGACTCAATCTTCAAAGTACTCATTTGGGATTGCGTTACAGGTCTTGACCTCCATGATGGACCTTTGCTTTGACTTATTTGGTGTATCAAAGGAAAAGAAAGATCCAAAGGAAATGAAAGCAAATCGAGGTATGGTCTATCATTTGTGATTTAAACCATCCTGGTTGGATTATTGTTTTACCTATCTAGTTTAATCTGCTCGAGTGAAGGATTGTCAAAACAATAAGTGCTTATGTGCATAATTGTTCTGCAGGTTTGCTTGATGTGTCACCCAAAAAGAGGAGGCATGATGATTCATCTGATGATGAGGTACTTGTGAATAACTTTTGTCTCCTTGTAAACTATCTTGAACAAAATTGATCCGTTTCTAGATCGAAAAATTCCCAAATTGTTTTTTTTTGTGATCACCACTGATTTTACACTACATTTGACTGAGTTTCTGCAGTCTTCATGTCACAAAAGACACAAAAAGATGGAGGAGGACTGTAAATCTACCGTTGTTAATTAAACATAAAGCCAGAGAATGGTGCTTATTCACTCTTGCAAAAATCATATTACTCAAGTCTAAAGAATCAACTTTTGTAGAAATAGTTGTTAATGCGGACAGGTTTTGTTATTTTTCAGGAACCTTGAAGAAAGGTAGACAGAGCAGCCTCAATTTCCCAAAGGAAACTCATGAGACGCAAGAGTTGCAAGTTTCATCATAGTGTGTGGCACAATTTGCTTCATTGTAGTTTTACTTTCTTGTTCTCATCATATAGAAAAGAAAACTATCATGTTTTCTCCAAAAACATTTTATGTTTATACATAAATAGAAAAAAAGATCACATCTCTTCTCTTTTAATTTCTTGAGTCTAAGCCAACCCAAGTACCATATTGTTTTATCTTTCATGGATCATCTTTTGTGTTGTTGTAAATGGTTAAGATGATAACTGGAGATGAGAATGTTTTCACTCAAATAGTATTCTCGAATTGTACACGATTCCTCTTTATATATGCTAAAGGGAAAATTAAAAAAACAAGGAATTTTGGAGAGCAAACTGTGAAATGCTTTTTTTTTAATTTTTCAACCGGAGAAGAAAGTGGTTACAATTGGTACAATTGACTTGTACCAAAGTAAACCAACACTCAAAATTAATTTAACTAAACCGAGACTGTAATATCTAAACCAACTCTCTCTGCTTTGAGACAACGCTACGCGCACCAAACGCAAAAGCTTAAATATTGAGCCCGCCCTTGGCGGTGGTGGTGGGAATATACAGAGGAGAGAAAGCCAAGGGGCAACAATGGCTTCTTCTTCTTATCTTCCTCTTTCTCATCGAATCTCTCTTATTCTTCTTCCTCTTGTTGTCTTCTTTCTCTTATCCTCCTTGCTCGCATCGGACGCGGCGGTGCTCAAAGGTAATAGTGACTTTGTTTACTGATTACTTCATGGCTTTTTGCGATCTCCTTCTCTGCTCTTTACTTCACTAAAGTGCTTATTTGAAATCGTTACTTTTGATTTTCCGTCGCTTCTTGATAAACTTAGGGTTTGAAGTTCCCTGGGTGGTTTACGAAATTGGGAGTCCCAGGTTGTTGATATACTTTCGATGTTGTGGGAACTGGGTTTTGTTCTTGAAGCTGTTCCATAGGCCTTTCTCCTTTAAACTTAAAACCCCTTTCTAGATGCAAGATCAGTGTTCCTTATTTTGGATCATTCATTAATTAAAAGTTTGATCCTTATTTTGGATCAATAAGCATAAATTTATGAACTAAAAAGCAATTTAAAGAATGTAACATCTTGTAGATTAAAATCCGTTAATTCTCTATGTTTAATATATGGAGAAATTTAAAACTATTCTTGTGTTTTCATGCTTGTATTGATGAGAAATGCTATCAGCGTGTGTTTATGTTTTGAGAATATAGTTGATAGTTAGCAGAAAGCTTGATCATTTTGTTTTCTGTTTTTCCCTACATAGTTGCTTTCATGCTTGACATTCCCTTGTATATGTTTCGGAGTTTTGCGTATTTTGTAATGACATATGGATTCCAAATCTCAGGTGTTGGTCCTGGTCACCCAGCTCTGAATGTCAGCCTTACATCGTGTGAGCGCGTCCAAGTTTCTGGCTATTCGAGAACCAAGTTAGGGAAATATGCCTACTCTTTTAGGTTAAACTTGGCTCCATTGGTAACTGTCCCAGAAAGGCTACACAGCAAAATTCAGGTTTGTGTTCACCGGTAAGTGCACTAGCTTTTCTATCCATGTCTTTTAACTGATTTTCATCCACATGTTTTCTAGTTTTCATATGTTAAGAAGCATTGTTTCACCATTATACTTTGGTCTTTCAGGAATGCTTCACTTGGAATGTGCCAGTGCGAGAAAGCTGATTGGCAAAATCTTCAGAAGGGGCTCTGGAGATCTGTCATGTCCCCATATGATAAACAATACATTGATGTTAAATTCAGTGGTGAATCGTCTGGTTCAGTTACCATCTCTGTTGCAGAAGGTTGCTCCTTGTTCTCTCTCTCTCAATCTCTTATAAGCATGTGGTATTTTAACATATCAAAGCCTGTCAATTGATAGGAGTTGGGTGCCCGGTTTTATAAGGCTTTGATTTGTTCCCCTCCTATCCGCGGGCTTTTCTAAATATCACATTCTTGTCAATCTCTGCGTCTGTCGTCTTTGGAGACTTTTTTCACTTCCCATATCTTGGCTTTAAGGACTATTTATCACTTTCTGGTTGTGTTTTCTTTCTGCAGATTTTCAGCGATGGCGTATTCTTTGTCTTGTGGCCGGACTGGTCGTGATCTTGGCAGCACCGGTTGTCAGCAGCTGGCTTCCATTTTACTATACCAGTTCTATGGCTGTTGGGGTTTTTCTCGTCGTTCTGATTATTATTTTCCAGGTAAATTATTCTCCAGTCCACTAAAGTGTGGATTTTTGTTTCTGATCATTATATTAAAATTAAAAATGCCACTCTAAAGTAGAACGCAAGACGAACTGTTGAAAAGATTTGACATTTTTGTAGCTAATTTGTTAAGTCAAGATGTTGTTTCTTTAAAAATTCTTTGCAGGTTATGAAGCTATTGCCTACTGGGAGGAAAAATATTATGTATCTTGCATTCTATGGATCTGTGGTGAGTATGTTTTACCACCGCATTCGCCTCTGTTTTTCCAAGCAATCAGTTATATAGGAAGTGCTTACTTTGAAATTACTGTTGCAGGTAGGGGCTGGATCATTCATTCTACATCAATTCTCAGTGATGGTGAACATGATTCTTGTCAATTTCGGGCTGAGTGAGGACATGTATAATCCAGTAAGTCATTGTCCCTGCTTGAAAACTACAAGGCTCTATTTCTCTAAATCAATTTCGTAAAGAGAACAATGTCGTTTCGAAATTGATACGTTCTGGGACTGTTGCGTATTGCAAGCTAGTTAATGTGTATGTAGCATGAGAATAACAATTGCTATTTGATTTCCACTAGGTTGCAATGCTCGTGCTTGTGGGAATAGTCATTGCAGGAGCTGCTTTCGGATTCTGGACGGTGAGGAAGTTTGTTATTTCGGAAGATGGAGGTGTGGATGCCAGTGTTGCCCAATTTGTGAAATGGGCGATGCGGTCTGTTGCCGCCACGTTTATTTTCCAGGTAAAATGCATGGTTTTATTGCGTATGTTCTGGTAATTTAAGTGTTATAATAATAATAGTCTGATGCGTTACCCTCTCTTTTACTTCAGAGCACTCTGGATACCCCTTTGGCGATGGGAGCTTTCTTTTCAGCTAGCTTGCTCGGTTTTCTTTTGAGCAAAACGATTCACAATAGGTATGCTTAAGTTCACCTGGCTTCTCTTTTTGGATCAATTTTTTCTAGTGTTGGAAATCTTAAAGTTGCAAGTAGCTCTATTAAGTAACATACTTTTGCATGAGCTAATAATGGTAAAAGAGAGTTATGCATTTTATGGCCTGAGAAAACGTGTACATGGAATGGATAATGCAAATTATTGTAACACTAATAATGGATAATGCAAATTATTGCATAGCTTGTGATTGAGCTTTTACATAACAATGTTGCACTCTTACACAGGAGAAGCGCTGTAGTTCAAAGTCATTGGCTGGCCGTTGCTGGTAAGGGACGTCAAATGCATGGACGAGCTGAATTCCTTAGCCGCCCTGGAGGTGGACTGTGGAACAGTGCTAGGAGTGTACCTTCATCTTCCGGTTCTCCTTCTAACGGTATGAAAAAAGTCTCTTTTTTTCAGCTTATTTCCTGGGTTTTCCTTAAACGCCGTTTCCTGTGTGAAATAATTTGATATTTTTGGTGTGGCATAACCACAGGTGTGAAACATGTGATGTCACCATCTTTGGTTGACCGTAGAAGACCGATTGAAAAGCAGGATTACTATTCGACATACCACAGGACGCCAAACCGGAAGAAGCTGTCAAAAGAAGAGTATGAAGAGTTGACAATAGAAACGACGCGGGATGCAATGGCGGGACTTGCAGCTTCTCCAGGATTCAGTGATTGGTTAATTGAGCATTCTGACAGAATCAAGTTGCTTCCTCCCACTGAAAGTTATGATGACGAATTTGGTAGTGAATCAGATTCAACCGGCGGACAATCCTGGACAGGTTTTTTCTGGTAGAGCGTATCACCGTCGAGGCAGCAACTCTTAACTACTTGCTACGACTCGTACCGCTTACAGCTTACCTAACTCGGCATGGATCAGAGCGTCGTCAGGCTTTTTCAGCTTTCAGAGAGTTTAGGGGATAGTTAGGAGAGTTGGAATTAATCTTTGTACAATCACAGTTTTTACAATCTAAAGCAAGCTTAGGAGTTGGAATTAACCTTTTTACAATCACATTTTTACAATCACAGCTATTAAGCATAAAGGATGAGATTGTTTTCACTCAAAATGGTAATCTCGAATACGAATATTTAAAAACCAAATTTAAAAATTGGAAATTTGATGAATTGTGAAGCAAACGAGTGTGAATCTTGTACATTCATCATTCAAAATTTCAAACTTGTAACATGAATATATATATAGGAAATAATTGTAATATTGACATATTTGTGAATTGCCTTTATTGTAATTTCCTAATTCTTCTAGGTTAAATTAAATCTCTTGTAACTGTGTATATATGCCTCTTAGGCTATTCAATGAATAGTGTCAACGCCTGGATTCACGAGTCATGGCTCTTCGTATTCTAATAAAATCGTTACGAGACTGGACACACCTTTTCTTCTAAATAACATCGTTTTAATACTTTTATCAAAAAAAAAAAACATGGTTTTAATAAAACCCTAATCTTTATCCCCAAGATTCTTCTATATATACATATTACTTATACTTTATAGATTGCACGTCTAGTACTTGGGTAGAACATGGGTTCGCCATGCTCAACAGCAGTTTCTACGATTGTGCAAAATTGGAGAGAGCAACCTCCTTCTTCTTATTCCCTCAAGATTCACAACTTCTCACAACTCGAGAATTCGACTGCCTCCTCGGATCGTAAATACCAATCTCGTCTTTTCTCCTCTGGTGGATATAACTGGTACGTATGGATTGTGTATTCATTTAAGCACCATAGTAACGCAATGGGGGTGGATTTATATGTTGTCTATAAAAACAGGAGATTGATCTTATACCCAAAAGGGAATGAAAAGGACAATGGGAGTGGATTTATTTCCATGTATGTGGAAATAGACAGCAAAAGCTTGATGCTATTCACACCACCAACTCAAGTTTTTGCGGAACTACGTTTCTTTGTCTACAACAAGAAAGAAAACAAGTACTTTATGATTCAAGGTAGGTAACTACTTCTCATGCTCTCTCTCTCTCTCTCTAAACCTATCACATAATAAATATTATATATTTCAGATGTACAAGTAAAGCGGTTCAATGCACTTAAAACGGTGTGCGGATTTCCGCAAGTTGTTCCATCTGATACATTCAATAACCCTGAAAATGGATACATCTTCGAAGGAGATCAATGTGAGTTTGGTGTTGATGTCATTGTTGCTCCTCCCCTCACCAACTGGGAAATCCTCTCTTTTAATGAGAAACTCCCTGACCCCAAGTTCTCTTGGACTTTGAACAAGTTTTCTAAGTTGAAAGATAATGTTTACACATCAAAAAGTTTTTCAATTGGAGGAAGAAATTGGTGAGTATATATGATTTTGCAAATCTTTGTTTAATTTGGACTTACGAATATGTATCTATACACAGATACATGCATGTGTGTGAATCATGTTAACAAGTTTATAATAATTAATGTTTTGTAGGGTTCTAATGCTGTATCCAAAGGGAGATTCTAGAGAAGATGGCAAATGGTTATCCTTTTATCTGAATTTCGCTGATAGTGATACACCAAAAGCAGATGAGAAGGTTTTCGTGCAAGCACATTTGCGAGTTCTAAACCCACTTGGATCTAATCACTCAGCACGCCAAAGTATTTTCTAAAGCACAATTACTTTACTTTTTTTTTTCCTTTTTATTAGTAACTAAACTAACAACAGTTGACACAGTCTTATATACTGAGGTATTCATTTGGCGTTCTTCTTTCTTTGATATCCATGTTTCCCATTTTATTTTCTTGCAGTGAACCGCTGGTACGAGAAACCAAACTTTGGTTGGGGTTGGTATCAATTCTTGTCTTTAGCTGAACTTCGGAAGTCTTACTTGGATAAAGAAGACGCGTTGAATGTTGAGATCGAATTTAAAGTTGTTTCTGCGACCAAACACTCTCCTATTATCTAAACTCTGTTTTTGCTTTTGGAATATCAGTTATAAACCATTCTTCTACTATGAGTCTATGACTACTGTAGTACTATGAGACAATGCTATGTATTAGACATTTTTTAATTATCATTCGAGTTCTCTATAGTTTCCATAAATCTGGCTTTATAAAAGAAAAAAAAAACAGATTTTCTATAGATTTTCGAACATATACGAAATCAAAATTACAAAACTTTGTTCCCATTTTTGTCCAACTGCTGGCTTTTTTAGTCAAGCTTGAGTTTCAACCCTCAAGCTTCAACGTTGAAATAAACAAGTAAAGAAACTATATAAGCTGCCCCATACGTTCGTAGGGAATGGTAGTTTTATGTAAATCTGCTATTGCACCCGCTGTAAACCAGTCATAAACGTTTCGTAAACGCACCCGTCTCCAACCGTTTTACTAGTCGTATAAATTGTCAATAACGCTAGAAACCGCTACCGTCCGCTTCTGCAAACTCCCGTAACCGCACCCGCATCCGCTGCGTTTAAACCAGTCAGGCCATAAGTTGAACAAGTTCAAGGTTAAAGAACGGTTAATGTTGTAGCCTTGTTGATTGTTGTGTTTCATATTACTATTTTTTTACTGCTACTTAGTATCCGCTATAAGTCGGAAAAAGTATACAAGAATATCAAATTATGACATAATCAGATTTTACTTTTGCTTGTGGGATATAGGGAAAGGGAATATGCTTTAAATGTTTCTCCTTATCTAGTTGTAATTTTCTCATGAGTATCCTCGTTATTGAATCCATTTTCTCCTGGGGAAATGCTTGGGCTATTGTCGATTAACTTTCTAATCTTGGTAGCCACTTTTGGTTCAGAGGATTCCTTTTGACCTCATTACAGCTTCAAGTATAAGACCTCCTTGAAATTTACAACTGCATTTCCACGCCAACTATCTGCGGAAGGACATAATAGCTGCGGTGATCATTATTCCTTTTTGAACTGTTTCTGGTTGGTTGTTTTGCTATTGAGAGATATTGTTCTGGCACTAGTATTTACCTAAGCGCTCACATCTTGATGCCAGAGAAGGGCTGATCACACCATCTCTGGCAAGTGAATATAGTTTTGCAGTTGGCTTTAGTATGGATCACTTCTCTATTGAAAGGTTCTTCAGCAGCCACATTATTCGTGAATTCTGGTTAATGGTCTTCTCGAATTCTTTATTTATTTCCAGTTGGTCAGTGACTTCAATCTTTCGCAGCAAATGGAGCGCAATACAAGAAGAGAAGACCCTTTGGTACGATTCATAGATCATACTTTACGATACTTGTTAAACTTCACACATTCATGTGCGACACAGAATCCAGAGGATCAAGAAGATAGAATGTAAAAACTTCTTGATGGTTCTTGAGTTCAACTACAGTGAACTCCCGAAGTTTGCGCGTGGTGGCCTTGAAAACATAGAAATTTGTTAAACTTCACACATTCATGTACAACACAGAATCCAGAGATCAAGAAGAGAGATTGTGACATGTTTTTGATGGCTCTTGTGTGTTCAACTACAGCGAGCTCTCGATGTCTCTACAAGAAGCCAAAGTTTACGAATGGTGGCCTTGAAAACGATCTCTTGGCTGTCTTGGGGATGCTAAAGATTGTCTTGGTTCCGAGTAAATTTGAGTGTGGCAAATGATGCAGCCACATGGACTGTCAAAATCGAAATCATTGAGGTTTTCTGTTTATGTTTTTGTTACAAAGATAACAATGACAAAAAAAGAGTTTAACAGAACAAAGATACAGCAAGAGAGTTTAACAGAACAAAGAGTTGCACAGAAATGTTTTCATAGAGGTACACAGAAATGATCAAACATTATTGTCAAACCAAGGGGTAGTTGAGACCTTGTGCTGCGCACAGAAGTTAGTCATCATCAGAATCAGAAACATTATACTCTCGGCCCTTATGCTTTCGTTTATCGGAAAGGGTTTTCCAAGGCAATACTGGTTTTCCAAAATCACGTGGCACTCCTCTGGGTAGGAGCGTATCAGGCACTGCGAGGAAAATATAGCAACCTCTATATTTCAACCCTCGAAGGATTGGCCAGAAAAAAGTTTCTTCTTCACTGTCTTCCCTGTCGTTTGAGATTACCAACATGTTTGGGGGCAGAGGATTGTCCAGTGCCCAGAAAACAAAGTCCAGTATCATCACAATACATCTTTCATATTTGTCCGCTGAAACTATATATGAAGGAGGATGTCTAAGTGAAAAAAAAGAAAGAGAAAAGAGTGCTAAAGAGGTTCAAGTAAAGGAAATATCACCTGTGGTGATTCTGATTCTGGAATGGCCATGATAGCTAGGCGGTAAAGATTTCTCATCACCAACATAAGCCAAGATTAACACCTCACCACCCTCCTCCTCTTGAGGTGCATTGATCTTCCCAAAAGTCTCATCCTCCTCTTTTTTAAGAGCTATTTTGATATTCCTAACAGCTGTTTTGATATTCTGAATAAACGTATCCGGCTCTAGACCCAGAGGGACCGGGTAATCTTGGACATCCCAGAAAACGCATGTACCATCTGAGAGGTTTAAAAATGACAGATGGACGATTATCGATCAAATGAGATATAGACAAACAATTATGAGAAAGAGAGTATCTTACTAGTGGCCATGGCGAGAGATTCTTGAAAACAGCATCCATCTCCATCTCCTTCTCCATCTCCATCTCCATCTCCTTCTCCTTCTCCTTCTCCTTCTCCTTCTCCTTCTCCTTCTCCTTCTCCTTCTCCTTCTCCATCTCCATCTCCATCTCCATCTCCTTCTCCTTCTCCTTCTCCTACTTCCATTTCATCTTCATCATTTCCATCTTCTTCATCTTCAGCATATATATCTTTATCTAGATGTGCATATACCTTCTCTTCATTAAATAGGTCTGGACAACACCATACTGGGATTTTCGATGCGGGATAAGTCTCCAGTGATAAGGAAAAATTGCCATGCTTATCCTCAGATAACGAGACTCCAAAACCATCTGGTGCCGCTGGTGCCGAGTCATAAGGCATTGCAAACAAAACATTGAAATCTCTCTGTCTAAAAGAAAGAAGTGCCCTAGTGATCAACGCCGTGTGTTGTGAGATATTCGTAAACACCACCATATTTGAATTTGATCTTCCATGTGCATGTGCATCATCAAGGGTCAGTGCCCGTATAGCAATGCGCATTAACATCATATTAACTTTTGCCGATTTATGATACCCTGAATGGATATTTTGAAGTTTAAAAAAAAAAAGAAGGTTTTATGTAAAGGAATTTACCTGCGTTATGGACGCCGATGCCGGCTTCATTATAGCATATTTCATACAAATCATCGGAGAATATTTGCCTATCATCAAAAGCGTCGATTGATGATAGGCTATATACACCCTCGTCTAAAAGAGCTAAGCGGATAGCCAAATCAATACAACGAGGATCCTCGATCATACGCTCAGGGGGGCACCAGCTGCTGACGTCCCAGTAGGCGCGTGTGTTAAGCACTGCGAGAACGGACAGTCACAGTCAGATGCATTAGAATTTACGTGGGACGAATAGATCAAATGAGATATAGAGAGAGAGATCCTTACCGGTGAAAATTCTTCTATATGGCATGGTCTAGCCGGAAGGAGATATCGAGAGACCAGAGGAAAACAAGGGAAATGCAAATTAGGTTTAGATCCATGAGACGAAAGGTTTTCTCTTCATAGCTAAAATTACAGATGTCTGCCAACACTTAGCCAACAAATTTTCATTTTACCCCCCCAAGTTTTAGACCAAAATACAAAAGGTTCATTTTGTAATTAGAGAAATATGGTTTTTTGTATGTTTTTTTTCTTTGAAATTTAGTGTTTAGGCGTTGCTTGTATGCGATTCGATCTTCTTAGTCTCTGTAATTAGAGAAATATGGTTTTCTAATTGTTGGTGATTTTCTCGTCAAGAGCAAAGAGTGGTTGGATTGAAGAAGCGGATCGAGACTCTAGAATCGGAAGTGGAATCCGCGAATGTAGAACTTGAAAATGCGAAACATATCAAAGAAGTTGCAGAGGAAGAGCTCAACGGCTACGAAGTTGAATTGTCATTGAACGATGCTACGATTCAATCTCTGGACTCCACTTGGTTTGTGGGATGGTTCAGAATATTTCTTATCGCGAGTTTTTTTACAAGGTATTGCTTGAAATGGAAATTGTACTTTTTTCAGGCAAGGATTGTTCTTCTTCATGACGAAATTTCCGCTGTTGGCAATGAAGTAGATGCTCTTAAAGGTATGCACATGGCTTTTCCTTTTTCTGAAATGAAGTGGATGTAACTTAAAGTCTTACATGTCATTTGGGGATGGTTTGTTTTGTGCTTTCTTGTTCGGTATGATATGTTTTTTTGTTGTTATTTATTGCCATTGGTATATGCTATTTTTCATGTTTTTATTTGTCGTCTTTGTTTAAATTGTGTGTATTATCTGTATATTTGTTTTGTACCCTTTTTGTTTGCTCTGATGATATTAGTATTTTATGTCATTGCTGATTTCTTCAATGTTAATCAAGAATCGATTTGAAGTAGAAAGTAAAGTGTTATTTAAAAGAGATATGGGTTTCTGATGAAATGAATGCAGTGTTACATAATTTTTGTTTGGCTAAATGACAAACACAAACTTCACCATCTGTTTGCAGTAGTAGCAATGGTTGCATCTATTTTCCAACTCGTTTTGGTTGCACATTATGTTTGGTTGGACAGCTGTTAATGTCGCTAGGTAGACGGGTAGGCGGGAGACCCTCACTTCATGTAATGATCTTTTGATATTTCTCCAGCATTGATCTGCCTTGACTTTGCTTTGTTTCCAGTCCAGTTTGTCCAAGTAAGTTATTCCTTCCTCCATTTCACCCCTGCATAACATTATAATTCCGTATAGGTTCATACCATCATTGTAGGAACCATCTGCCGCCACTTTTAGATACTGCAAGCCCATGATTGTGTTGTTGTTGTGGAAGTACTCTTGTATGCCTTTTATGTAGCGAGCTTCCACGTTTCCGTTTGCGAGGCATTTTGTCATTAGATCTTGGTATTTGCGCATTGCTGCTAGTGGATGCATGGCCATTGGTCTTAGGTTGATTGCCTTGTAAACTCTGTTGTCTTTGGCCGCCTTTGCTAGTTTTGGTGATGCTTCCATGAAATGGTGTAGGCTTCTTCAAGAGAAGGCGGCAACTCGTGAGAAAATATCTCCTAGGATATCGTTTGGGAAGTCTTCCAATCATAATAAGAGTTGGTCTTGTGCTGTTTTTTTCTTTGTTGTGTTGCTCTTGTGGTATTAGTCCGTTGGTGTCTTTTATAGAGGGTTGTGTAGTGGCGTTTACGTTTTTAATTTGGGGTATTTATTGTAATTAATTTTGTAGCATTGTGTCTCTGACTTTTATTTCGTATAGTTATTGTGTTTCTGGCGGTTTTTTCCCTCTCTAGTCATTTATTTGGGTTTTTACTCTTGCAGTAAGGCTCTAAAGTGTGTTTGGGGTGTATTTTTAAAAGTTTTTGTGGAATATGGTTTTATGCTTTATTGTTGTTATAAGTGTCCATTTGTAATTCTTTCTGACATGTGTTTGTTGGGTTTTTACGTATATTGATAAGCATTTTTATATTTGTCTTTGTTGTGACTCTAATGTCTCATGTAATGAGTACGTTATTTTATATCCTTATGATGTGGGTGTTTCGGATGAGGGTGTAAATTATATAATTTTGGAGGAATTTGTTATTAAGATGCCGTAACGTGAACAATTTGACGGCACTTTCATTTCATGAGGCGGTTTTTTATGACATTTGTTTTTTTATTTATTTTAAAGTATATTGTTAAACATTGTTATATTTGAAGTTCTTGTATTATACTCTAATTTCCCATGTAATCATTATATTCTTTTATATCATTATTGTGGGTGATAAGTTTGTTTTCCCATATTTTTTAATGACTGAATCATTAAAATATCCTCACGTAAACCATTTTAAACTAATTTCATCTTCTTAAAAAGTAAGTCTTACTATTTATGTTCGGGATGATAATAAAAAACAATGGTAGGTAATTAATTATTCATAGAATGACTTAAAGCACATGGATAGGACTAATATGGGTAGGACTAATATAGCTGCTTTAAAAAAAAGGGACTAATATAGCTGTGATCTGATGTTCGTGTTCTTCCACAGATGTGTGTTGCAGTATGTTTGTTTAGGGGTACCATATCCATCAGGGATGTATGTCAAATCTTTGGTTTCCCGGAGGATAAGGAAGATGTCGATTTTAAGATGTTCAAGAACCGAGCTTGGTTTTGGGAGAAGCTAGCAACACCTATTCACGGTCCCTATAACTCCAAAAAGTCCAAGGCGAGCCATGTACGCAACCCGGCCATCCGGTACGCTCTACGAATGATGGACTACTCTTTCTTTGCTGGGTCCAACAATGGGGGAGCCACTATTGACAAGGTGGCGGTCATCTTTCAAGCCTTAAAGAAAAACTTTGTGTTGGAAACCCCCGATATTTGGAGCAGGCATGTCTTGGTCGAGGACGAATTTGGAGACACAATTAACTATGGAGCACTTCTTCTTAACCAGCTACTGATGATCAAAAAGCAGGCAAAGAAACCCTCCAAGAAGACTCTATGTCGGTGGTATCATCTCTCCCATCGCCGAATTTTGTGGAATCGACATTTCTCCGCTTGAACCAATCGAGGGGACCATGACACTAGATATGGACACCCTCAAGAACCAAAACTTCCTCTCCTCCAACACACAAGATGGAATCTTTTACAACTACTTTAATCTGGAGCACCAAAAGGTGAGGTGTTTGCTTCCCCAAAGAGAATTAACAAGCCTCAAAAACCAAGCTAATTGGGGTTTTCAGCCAACCCGAATTCAACGCCAAGATCCGAAAAAAGGCAAAGCAAATGATAAAGATGAGACATCCAACGGGACTTCCACTGATGAGGACGAGCCGCCACTGTGTGCACCACAACCTACTGGCTTTCAAACCAATGGTGATTTACAAACTTATGTCTTCAACAAAATGGAAGAGCATACCTGTCTTCTCAATGAGATCATAGATTGGAAGGACAAGCTCCTGCTAGGTCCAGACACCTCATCAAAAACTCTAGGATTACGTACCTTACAATATCAAAGGAGAAATAAAAACAAAGTTGTAGGGGTGGAGAAGTCGAAGGATCTCGTGGATGAATGCTCTCTAAAGTTGCCAACCCAGATGAAGACTGGCCTTGAGATATGGGAAAAGGAATTCAGTTCAAATGGAAGAGCATACCGGCCTTTTGAAGAAGATCATAAGTAATTTGGAGGACTTGCCTCTTGCGCTATGGGAAATGAAACAAGGAGATGGATCGGTCCGGTCTCGCAAAAAGGACCCACCACAAAGCTCCCACCAACTTTCCGAAGAAGCTCCTACCGAGACTAGAGAAGACAATATCCCTATGAATGAAGACTAGGTAAAAGAAGAGAACTCCAATCATTGTCGATATCAACCTTTTTTGTTTCTTTTTTTCTTTTTTATTCTCTTACCTTTCTCCCAATCATTGTAAATATCATCTTATTATTTGGTTTCATTTTTTTGTTTGTTTCGGGATTTCTGAAATAACAAGTTGACCCTCCCTACATGAAGGCGAAGAATATGAAGGGAAGGAATAGGAGGCAAGACCTATGATTCACAATGTTTATAGTCTTAGGGGAAGAAAGATTATAGTATCTACCGTTCTTTCTTCTTTGATTCACAATTGTAGAAAGGAGATTGTTAGCTCATTGCCTCTGAATTTGATCTACGATTACTTTGTCGATGAAACACAAGTAACCGAAGTTTTGATTTGATTCCAATAGCTGAATTTCGAATGTCTGAGTTAATTTGGCTAATAGTTGTCAAATAAAGAGTCTCTTTGGTTAACAAACGCTAATTGCAGTTTTGGCGGTTCAAGGTTTCTGTGTCTATACACCGCGACCACTCTCGTGGCTCTCAGAAATATCAAATTCCCAAGTATTTTCATTAGTCTTCACAATTTCTGTGTCTACACCCCACGACCACTCTCGTAGCTCTCAGAAATATCAAAATAGCGTTCACAATTGCCGTGCCTATCCCCGCGACCACTCTCGTGTGTGATAGGAATCAAAATCATTAATCATTCGATCTTCTTAATCTTTCTTAGTTTATCTTATTTGTTTTAGTTTAGCTATTTAAATTCTGAAATCGGTTTAATATCCTTAAACCGATAGTTGTTGCAACAATCGATATTTGTAAGCTCTTGGCCATTTGCACAGTATCAATCAGAAAACAAAACTATCTTCTTCTACCTCTTTCTCTTTATTATCATCATCATCTTCCATCATCAAATCCCTGTTTTTCGAAGTGTCTCTTCTTCCTTTGAAGTTACTTTCTAGACGTCGATTTACCTTTTCTTAGGATTCGAGGTGAATCCCTAGATTAAGATCTATCCTTCTTCTATTTTCCCGTTACATCGTGGCTTTCAGAAATATCAAAAACTCAGAATTTTCAGTAGCCTTTAAAATTTCAGAGTTTATACCCGTGACCGCTCTCTTGGCTCATAAAAATATAAAAAATGTACACTTTTATGCTTCTCATCTTTTGAGGTCTCAGCTTCTCTAAGTTTGTTTTCATACTACCACTACTCATATCTGTGGGAGTATAAATCCACGCCGATATAATTCGTTAGATCTTTTAGCGAGACCCGAAATTTCTGAGTAAAAACCACCAAAATACACAAACGAAGATCCAAAGATGGTGTTTTTTTTTATTATGCTGTTTAGAAAGTTTTTTCGTATAAGAGCAAAAGTACAGAGTTCTGCTAGGTCAATTGCGGATCCCCTTTTCTGAGGGTTTACATAAGTATTTATATGAGCCAGAGTCGGCCAAACCTATTCCTAAGAGATAAGGAAGATTTCCTGTTTCTTCGGGCATTTTCCTTTTTAAGTCGGCTTGGCTTGATGAGCTTCTTGTCCCGGTTCGGCCCACTCCCGTTTGTGGGCTAGTTGTGAATTAATCGTTATCTTGGGATAGGCTTAGTTTCGTCGAACCCATTTCCTTTGGTTCGGGTTACACCATGGCTTATGGTTTGGGTGACACCGTAAAAACGGCTCAGGCAACACCATCTGAACAGCTCGGGCGATACCACCAAAATGGCTCGTGTACTCCCATCCAAATGGCTCGGGCGACACTAGGTGACGAGAAATGACTCTTGCCTCACACCCGATCCACTTGCTTTGTTGCAGGTCGTGATACATGTTCTGTTCGTCTTGTCGCGGATCGGAGTACAACACCAATCCTTCTTCACCATGGGTCGTGACATCCGACCCGTTTATCTTGTCATGGGTCGGGGCGCACGACCCATCTTTCTTCAGCATGGCTCGTGACACCCGACCCGTTTGTCTTGTCATGGGTCGGGGTACACGACCCATCTTTCTTCACCATGGGTCGTGACACCCGACCCGTTTATCTTGTCATGGGTCGGGGTACACGACCCAACTTTCTTCATTATGGATCATGACACCCGACCTGTTTACCTTTGTTCGACTGTTAACTTTAAGTGGGTGAATCCTGACCCCAACAGTTAGCCCCCCAGCTCAACAGTTTTAATATTGAAAGTGTTGAGGTAAAAAATAATTTGAGTTAATACGCTCCGATCCAATTTTCTTTGTGATAACGAGCTATCTTTCGTTATCACTCCGAACTGCTTCTCTTTATGTCATCGAACTGTTCTTCACCATTGTCTCGATCCATTTTTAGCTATCGCCCTGACTCGCAGTTACTAGTTTGGACTTAGCTCGGGGAGTGCTAGGAGGTTATCTACTTTATCGGGGAGTGCAACCGTTTTTGCCGATTCCCGAGGTAAGTGACGTCCCCTTTTTTGCCTATATAACTTGACGTTTTCTCACTTTTCCTTCACTACTTCATTTCTTTGGGAATTCCTTCTAGCAGGTAACTTCTCTCTCTTTTCTCTCTCTAATCTTTGCTTGAGTTTTTCTTTTGTTGTTCCGCCGTTGTTCCCTCCTTTTCGCCGAGCCCTTCAAGTTTCTCGATCTATCTTCAAGCAGCTTTGCCGCTATCCATAAGTTTTCCGGCAGTTCGCGTGAAGATTTGGATCTGATCTTGAGTTCTCTTTGAAGATCCCGCTCTGTTCTTCGATTATAAAAAAGCTTTGATCCATTTTGACAAGTTTGTTGATAAATCCAATCTGTTTCCTGGAATTTAGATCCTTTCTCGCGAGCTCTTGGGAAACTCGATCTGTTTGTTCTCCTTTCCAAAAGACCGATCTGTTTTCAACAGAGGATGTCTCAGCTATCTGTTTCCTCGGTACCCGATCCAGAATCTAGGTTAATAGCTGTTGCAGACCAACCATTCCCTGAATCTTCATTTTCGCCCGATCCAGTCTCTGCTCAAAATTGCGGCCGAGCAGATTCATCTGGTGCGAACATCCCAGAGGATTTAGACGATTCAACCAGTTCGGCGATAGGACCTTCCCTCCTTGGTAGAAAAATGGTTCTCTCCGACTCTTCAAGGGTTGATTGCGACGCCGGGGTTCTCGCGGAATTCGAAATTCCCCATCTTCATGATTCTTCGTTGGATGAGGGGACGAACCCCTTTACAGAAATCATTGGTTACGAGCCGGCAAAGATCGAAGCGGAGGACTGGTTCTACGATCCTGTCGTAGCAAGACAGGAGTTAGAAAGGTTGATGGGACCTAAACAACGAGGCCCTAGGAAGAGGATTCCGAAAAGGAGACCCGACCCGCCGGGTTCAACCCTCTCTACTCCAGATTCATTATCAGCCCTTAGGCAGAGATTCAACATTTCGGAAGAAATCGACTTTGTTCTTCCGTCCCCAGCTGACCGAGCCAATAAAACCACCCCCAGGTCACTTCACCCTTTACGAGAGCTTCTTCTACCGCTGCTTGCTATGGTTCCCGATCACCGAAGTGATTTCATGATTTTTCTGGAAGCATAATCTGGCTCTCGCCCAGATCAACACCAGGGGAGTCAGACATTTGATTGGCATTCTCGTAAGGAGTTACGAATGCGACGTGGACGTTGGGGTTGAGCACTTAAGGAGTCTTCTTGAGTTTCGGTGTCGCAACGGAAAGGAGTTGAAATATTATATATCGGAAAAAGCCAAAAAAAAGATCATAACTGGATTCCCGAGCAAGGACGAAAGCTGGGAAAATTACTTCTTTTTTGTTCCCATTACCGAGGCGTCAGTGGGGACCAGATGTCTCGGCCTAATCAAAACGAGTTGGGGAGAATTTGGTAGCCGACCTGTGGCTTCTTTTCGGGCTACGGCTCGATTTTCCTTTATATTGATTTTTTTTTTAGGTCTACTTACGTTTTTTTTTTCTTTTTTTTTTTTTGCAGTGCGACACTTTCAACTTTCGCTGCCTCCCGACCTGCCTGAGATTCACGAAACACTCTCGGCCAGAAAGTGCAACTGGACAAAGGATTTTAATCTCCAGAGAGTGGAAAGAGCCCGAGCCCTGTTCGACGGTCAATCTGTTTCTTCGTCATCTTCTTACGATTCAGACGACAAAATGGGACGACCCACCTTCAGGGATAGAGCCGCTGCCAAGGCTAAGGCAGAGACCGAGGCGAAAGAGAGAGCGAGACAAGCCGAGGCACTAGGTCAACTTCGCCAACAACAACCTCAGACCTTCGTCGCTCCCAATCCGACCTCTGCTAACCATCCACCCGAACCAAATTCCGGCGTAGCTCCCGAGGGGGTTGTATTAGGGTTTCATCCCGTAGAATCGTAGCTGATGCTGCACAAAGGCAAGGCGAAAGCCAAGGATAAGAAAAAACCGAGCCAAAAACGACAGGCAGACGACGGAGGCGTGGGGCTTGCCGAAGCGTCAAAGCAGAAGCGTCATGCCGAAGCTCCTCGTCCCATCCCCGAGGCAATCCCGCTGTCCGTTGTGCCCCGTACCGCCGAAGGGGCTTACAACGATGCCGTGGCATCTGCTGCCATTTTTTCCAAGATCACGTGTCCGGGTGATCAGCTTCCTCCTCCAGACACTTTGCTCAAGGATAAAGCCTACAACGAGGTGTCCCTCCGAGGCGTTAAGGTACTATTCGTCTCTTATTTTCCGAGCCGTTTCTTGTTTTTTTTTTGTTTGCTGAAGTGTCTTTCTTGTTTTCGCACAGTTCATATCTCATCTTAACAGGATGGTTCTTGGGTATGAATCTGACGCCCGAAAAGATAAGGAAAGGGTCGAGGACGCCCGAAAGAGGGCCATCGAGCTAGACGGGAAGCTCAAGGATACCGAAGCCAATCACGCTTCCGAGCGGGCGAGAACTCTTAAGAGGATCAAGGCCTTTGAAACTGATGCCGAGGCCAGTAAGAAGCATATCAGGGAAGCTGACGAACGGATCCTGAGGCTTGAATCTGGTAGAGCAAAACGGGATGCTCACATTGCCAGTTTAACAAGACAGTTGGAAACGGCAAATGAACTGCGCGAGAGCAAGATCGAACAGGCTGTGCTCGAGGCCAAACAGGAGATGTCGTCCAAGTTTGAAGACAAATTCTCCCGAGTTCGTAAAATCCTTGACAGGATCGCCGGTGAGCCGAAGGAAAATATGCTAGATTTAGCCCATATCGAAGGTAACCTTTAGTTCATAGAACTGCTCAAAGGCGGCGAGCCGCCGTCACTTGATTATGAGGCAATAAGTCTCCCTGAGCAAAAGGCCGATTTGGATGGAGCCCACGAGATATTTGCTAAGCTTGTGGCCGAGGCGAGCGGACTCTTGAAGATGTCCCCCGTTCGTTCTGACATCTTGAAGGAGATTAACACGGATGAACCCATGGAAACGGCTGCCGCAAGTGTTGGCATTCAGGATTTCTCCGGTTCAAACAAAGGAACGCCGGGCCTAGCTGAATTCAGTTCGAAGGAGGTTATTGGTGAACCAACCCCGAACCATCTCCACGAGAAGATGAAGAGGCTGTTTCTGGGGAGCCGGTTGAGGAGTTCGTCGAGACGATGCCTGAAGATAGCAAGATGCTGGGAATTGACAAAGCTGAGCAGCCGGTGGAGCTGGATCAGAAGGCGGTTGTGACTCCCGAGATAACGGAGGATTATGATCCCCTCTTCTTTGTGTAGTTTTAAAAACTTTGTTTCTTTTTGTTTAATGCCTGGACGGCTTTATCCAAGTTGTCTAAGAACTTACCGTTATTGCTCGGTTGCTCATTAGCTAACCTTCGCGTTTGAATATATATCTTTCAAAAATGCTTTGTTTACATCGTTTTTGTGGAGTAGTTGTTCCGACGAACGAGTATAAGTGTTTGCTTCGCGTGGTTATGAGATGATCAGTCTCGGGATGGTCAGTTCGGTTTACAGATAGGTCACCATAAACTTATCTGCTCCGATAGAGAACATCTATTTGCATAGGTTAGTTTGAACATTTCGGTTTACGGATGCGTTACCATAAACGTATCCGCTCCGATAATGAACGAATATTTGTATAGCGCGCTTTTAATCCTGAGACAGATGTGATAGTTTTAGATCCGAGATGGATGTGAAAGTTCACTATTGTGGCCAACAATAGTGAAGGTGTGGCGAGATGCCCGTAGTCTGTTTTGTTAAGACTTAGTGATCTTTATGGGTAAAGATTGTCTGTGAAAGCAAAGCTTTGATAGATTGTAGAATCTGCTTACAAAGATGGGAGTATACGAGTATGCGTATACGTGCCCACTCCCCCCCTTTCGAAAAGAGGGGGGCAACTGAACCCGTCCGAGGACGAGCTGCCTACGTACCCTTTGCAGGGATCAAGTCGCCCCGTAGTTCATGTAAAGTAGCTTAATGATAATACTTTTTGAGATGCATTGCGTTCCATGATCTCGGTACTGGAACGTCTGTCATGTTAGCAAGTTTGTAAACTCCAGGTTTGATTACTTCGGTGATCTTGTAGGGTCCTTCCCAATTTGCTCCTAGTTTGCCGGCATTGGGTTCTGCTGTGTTCTGAAAAATCTTCCGCAAAACTAAATCTCCTTCGTAGAATCTTCGTTCTCGAATGTTGGAATTGTAGTATTTTGCGGCCGCATTTTGATAGTTCTGGATCCTGATCAAGGCTCGGTCTGTTGAGGCAGGAACAACCAGATCAACATCTTCTAAAAAATATTGAATCGATGCCTCCAAAGACTCAGCGGTGCACAAGACGAACCAGGTGGGTCAGGTCGTCTCTTAGGGGCTTTCCTCTTAGGTTTTCACCTTGTCGATATGATAGCTTGGTGGCTCGTAAACAATCTCTCCAACTGCACCTTTTCCGCCTCGTCAAGAATGTATTCTTCTAGTTCGGCTTTAATTTCTTCGAGGGCTTTCTGTATCAAGTTCGCCTCGGCATCCGCTTCGGCATCAAAAGCATCATCAACCAGAGACGGGATATCAATCTGGAGCTGACCCAGTGGGGAACCAGGTTCAACTGGTTCGGTAACCTGCGGAGACAACACCATCTTTCGTCCAAGCAATGAGGGAGAGTTTGCCGAACCCACAGAATCTTCCAGCTCGGCGGTGTGAGACATCGAAGATTTTGGTTCGGGAATACGCCGATGCTTGGCAGAAGTTGGAGAGGAATTTCGGCTCGGAAGCACGCTGACACTTAGCAGAAAAGAGAGGAATTTCGGCTCGGAGATACAGAAAATCACACTCGCCGATTGAGTTTGAAGATGGATCGAGAAATGCAAAGGCTCGCCGGACACGTTTGAAGATGGATCGGATGAATTAAAGAACCACCGAGCCACGTTTGAAGATGGGTCAGAAAATCCAAAGGTTCGGCGGCGGAAGAGAAGAAATGATAAAGATCTAGCCAAAAACTTAAACAAAAAAGTGAGAAAAGAAGAGAGAAAAGAGAGCTACCTTTTTCCGGAGTTTTGGAGAAGTGAGTTATGAAGAGTGAGACAAGAATCTGGATATATAGACACCAAAAAGCACAGCGCATGACACCACGCGACCTCGAGAACACGCAAAAACGTTTACAGTTCCCAATAAAGTTATGGTTGCGATAAATGTTCCGACAATTGAGCGAATATTACTTACCGAGCCAAAACCAAATCCATTTCGGCAAGATAGCTCGGCAGCTCGGTAATCTAATCTACTTAGCGGCACCACGAGCCCAAAACAGCTCGGTCACACAAGCGACAAGTTGGCTCGGCAACATGTCAAAAGAAGATGGCTCGGCAGTCTAATCTACTCAGCGGTATCACGAGCCATAACAGCTCGATCAGACAAGTGGCAAGTTGGCTCGGCAACACGCCAAAAAAAAAAAAAAAAAAAGATGGCTCGTTGAGACGCCATCCGATTCGAAGATACAGCTTCGGTAACACTATCAGTTTGGCTCGGTAACCCAAAAAACATTGATCTCGTTCTTGACTCTTCACCTCGTTACTATTATCAATAATACTACCGAGCTGGGGGCTAACTGTTGGGGTCGGTTTTCATCCATAGAGATCAACTTCTAAAAATACTAAGTGTAGATGTTGGGCATGGCTAAATGGAGAGAAAGCCTAGCCGAAGATGGAGACGAGCCAGACACTTGGCTCGGCGACAGAGGAAAGCAGTGATGAGCCAAACGTTTGGCTCGGTGACGAGGAAGAAGCAGCGACGAGCCAAACGCTTGGCTCGGCATCAGGAGGAAGTAGCGACGAGCCAACACTTGGCTCGGCGTGAGGGAGAGAGAGAGACAAACCGCAACCCCTGGTTCAGCGTGGGGAGGAAATGGTGACGAACCGACAAATGGCGACGAGCTAACATGTTGGCAGACCAACAAACGATGACGAGCCAACATGTTGGCAAACCAACACATGTTGGCGAACCAAAAAACGGTGACGAGCCAACATGTTGGCGAACCAACAAAAGGGTGATGAGCCAACATGTTGGCGAACCAACAAACGGTGATGAGCCGACATGTTGGCAAACCAAAGCCATTGGCTCGGCATCAAGGAGAAGCAGGCGACGAGCCAACTCTTTGGTTTGAACATTTCGGTTTACGGATGCGTTACCATAAACGTATCCGCTCCGATAATGAACGAATATTTGTATAGCGCGCTTTTAATTCTGAGACAGATGTGATAGTTTTAGATCCGAGATGGATGTGAAAGTTCACTATTGTGGCCAACAATAGTGAAGGTGTGGCGAGATGCCCGTAGTCTGTTTTGTTAAGACTTAGTGATCTTTATGGGTAAAGATTGTCTGTGAAAGCAAAGCTTTGATAGATTGTAGAATCTGCTTACAAAGATGGGAGTATACGAGTATGCGTATACGTGCCCACTCCCCCCTTTCGAAAAGAGGGGGCAACTGAACCCGTCCGAGGACGAGCTGCCTACGTACCCTTTGCAGGGATCAAGTCGCCCGTAGTTCATGTAAAGTAGCTTAATGATAATACTTTTTGAGATGCATTGCGTTCCATGATCTCGGTACTGGAACGTCTGTCATGTTAGCAAGTTTGTAAACTCCAGGTTTGATTACTTCGGTGATCTTGTAGGGTCCTTCCCAATTTGCTCCTAGTTTGCCGGCATTGGGTTCTGCTGTGTTCTGAAAAATCTTCCGCAAAACTAAATCTCCTTCGTAGAATCTTCGTTCTCGAATGTTGGAATTGTAGTATTTTGCGGCCGCATTTTGATAGTTCTGGATCCTGATCAAGGCTCGGTCTGTTGAGGCAGGAACAACCAGATCAACATCTTCTAAAAAATATTGAATCGATGCCTCCAAAGACTCAGCGGTGCACAAGACGAACCAGGTGGGTCAGGTCGTCTCTTAGGGGCTTTCCTCTTAGGTTTTCACCTTGTCGATATGATAGCTTGGTGGCTCGTAAACAATCTCTCCAACTGCACCTTTTCCGCCTCGTCAAGAATGTATTCTTCTAGTTCGGCTTTAATTTCTTCGAGGGCTTTCTGTATCAAGTTCGCCTCGGCATCCGCTTCGGCATCAAAAGCATCATCAACCAGAGACGGGATATCAATCTGGAGCTGACCCAGTGGGGAACCAGGTTCAACTGGTTCGGTAACCTGCGGAGACAACACCATCTTTCGTCCAAGCAATGAGGGAGAGTTTGCCGAACCCACAGAATCTTCCAGCTCGGCGGTGTGAGACATCGAAGATTTTGGTTCGGGAATACGCCGATGCTTGGCAGAAGTTGGAGAGGAATTTCGGCTCGGAAGCACGCTGACACTTAGCAGAAAAGAGAGGAATTTCGGCTCGGAGATACAGAAAATCACACTCGCCGATTGAGTTTGAAGATGGATCGAGAAATGCAAAGGCTCGCCGGACACGTTTGAAGATGGATCGGATGAATTAAAGAACCACCGAGCCACGTTTGAAGATGGGTCAGAAAATCCAAAGGTTCGGCGGCGGAAGAGAAGAAATGATAAAGATCTAGCCAAAAACTTAAACAAAAAAGTGAGAAAAGAAGAGAGAAAAGAGAGCTACCTTTTTCCGGAGTTTTGGAGAAGTGAGTTATGAAGAGTGAGACAAGAATCTGGATATATAGACACCAAAAAGCACAGCGCATGACACCACGCGACCTCGAGAACACGCAAAAACGTTTACAGTTCCCAATAAAGTTATGGTTGCGATAAATGTTCCGACAATTGAGCGAATATTACTTACCGAGCCAAAACCAAATCCATTTCGGCAAGATAGCTCGGCAGCTCGGTAATCTAATCTACTTAGCGGCACCACGAGCCCAAAACAGCTCGGTCACACAAGCGACAAGTTGGCTCGGCAACATGTCAAAAGAAGATGGCTCGGCAGTCTAATCTACTCAGCGGTATCACGAGCCATAACAGCTCGATCAGACAAGTGGCAAGTTGGCTCGGCAACACGCCAAAAAAAAAAAAAAAAAAGATGGCTCGTTGAGACGCCATCCGATTCGAAGATACAGCTTCGGTAACACTATCAGTTTGGCTCGGTAACCCAAAAAACATTGATCTCGTTCTTGACTCTTCACCTCGTTACTATTATCAATAATACTACCGAGCTGGGGGCTAACTGTTGGGGTCGGTTTTCATCCATAGAGATCAACTTCTAAAAATACTAAGTGTAGATGTTGGGCATGGCTAAATGGAGAGAAAGCCTAGCCGAAGATGGAGACGAGCCAGACACTTGGCTCGGCGACAGAGGAAAGCAGTGATGAGCCAAACGTTTGGCTCGGTGACGAGGAAGAAGCAGCGACGAGCCAAACGCTTGGCTCGGCATCAGGAGGAAGTAGCGACGAGCCAACACTTGGCTCGGCGTGAGGGAGAGAGAGAGACAAACCGCAACCCCTGGTTCAGCGTGGGGAGGAAATGGTGACGAACCGACAAATGGCGACGAGCTAACATGTTGGCAGACCAACAAACGATGACGAGCCAACATGTTGGCAAACCAACACATGTTGGCGAACCAAAAAACGGTGACGAGCCAACATGTTGGCGAACCAACAAAAGGGTGATGAGCCAACATGTTGGCGAACCAACAAACGGTGATGAGCCGACATGTTGGCAAACCAAAGCCATTGGCTCGGCATCAAGGAGAAGCAGGCGACGAGCCAACTCTTTGGTTTGAACATTTCGGTTTACGGATGCGTTACCATAAACGTATCCGCTCCGATAATGAACGAATATTTGTATAGCGCGCTTTTAATTCTGAGACAGATGTGATAGTTTTAGATCCGAGATGGATGTGAAAGTTCACTATTGTGGCCAACAATAGTGAAGGTGTGGCGAGATGCCCGTAGTCTGTTTTGTTAAGACTTAGTGATCTTTATGGGTAAAGATTGTCTGTGAAAGCAAAGCTTTGATAGATTGTAGAATCTGCTTACAAAGATGGGAGTATACGAGTATGCGTATACGTGCCCACTCCCCCCTTTCGAAAAGAGGGGGCAACTGAACCCGTCCGAGGACGAGCTGCCTACGTACCCTTTGCAGGGATCAAGTCGCCCCGTAGTTCATGTAAAGTAGCTTAATGATAATACTTTTTGAGATGCATTGCGTTCCATGATCTCGGTACTGGAACGTCTGTCATGTTAGCAAGTTTGTAAACTCCAGGTTTGATTACTTCGGTGATCTTGTAGGGTCCTTCCCAATTTGCTCCTAGTTTGCCGGCATTGGGTTCTGCTGTGTTCTGAAAAATCTTCCGCAAAACTAAATCTCCTTCGTAGAATCTTCGTTCTCGAATGTTGGAATTGTAGTATTTTGCGGCCGCATTTTGATAGTTCTGGATCCTGATCAAGGCTCGGTCTGTTGAGGCAGGAACAACCAGATCAACATCTTCTAAAAAATATTGAATCGATGCCTCCAAAGACTCAGCGGTGCACAAGACGAACCAGGTGGGTCAGGTCGTCTCTTAGGGGCTTTCCTCTTAGGTTTTCACCTTGTCGATATGATAGCTTGGTGGCTCGTAAACAATCTCTCCAACTGCACCTTTTCCGCCTCGTCAAGAATGTATTCTTCTAGTTCGGCTTTAATTTCTTCGAGGGCTTTCTGTATCAAGTTCGCCTCGGCATCCGCTTCGGCATCAAAAGCATCATCAACCAGAGACGGGATATCAATCTGGAGCTGACCCAGTGGGGAACCAGGTTCAACTGGTTCGGTAACCTGCGGAGACAACACCATCTTTCGTCCAAGCAATGAGGGAGAGTTTGCCGAACCCACAGAATCTTCCAGCTCGGCGGTGTGAGACATCGAAGATTTTGGTTCGGGAATACGCCGATGCTTGGCAGAAGTTGGAGAGGAATTTCGGCTCGGAAGCACGCTGACACTTAGCAGAAAAGAGAGGAATTTCGGCTCGGAGATACAGAAAATCACACTCGCCGATTGAGTTTGAAGATGGATCGAGAAATGCAAAGGCTCGCCGGACA
The DNA here is from genome assembly GCA_900406555.1 of Pseudoturritis turrita. NCBI lineage: Eukaryota > Viridiplantae > Streptophyta > Magnoliopsida > Brassicales > Brassicaceae > Pseudoturritis > Pseudoturritis turrita. The sequence continues at coordinate 38,766 of OVBL01000856.1, forward strand.
CGTTTGAAGATGGATCGGATGAATTAAAGAACCACCGAGCCACGTTTGAAGATGGGTCAGAAAATCCAAAGGTTCGGCGGCGGAAGAGAAGAAATGATAAAGATCTAGCCAAAAACTTAAACAAAAAAGTGAGAAAAGAAGAGAGAAAAGAGAGCTACCTTTTTCCGGAGTTTTGGAGAAGTGAGTTATGAAGAGTGAGACAAGAATCTGGATATATAGACACCAAAAAGCACAGCGCATGACACCACGCGACCTCGAGAACACGCAAAAACGTTTACAGTTCCCAATAAAGTTATGGTTGCGATAAATGTTCCGACAATTGAGCGAATATTACTTACCGAGCCAAAACCAAATCCATTTCGGCAAGATAGCTCGGCAGCTCGGTAATCTAATCTACTTAGCGGCACCACGAGCCCAAAACAGCTCGGTCACACAAGCGACAAGTTGGCTCGGCAACATGTCAAAAGAAGATGGCTCGGCAGTCTAATCTACTCAGCGGTATCACGAGCCATAACAGCTCGATCAGACAAGTGGCAAGTTGGCTCGGCAACACGCCAAAAAAAAAAAAAAAAAAGATGGCTCGTTGAGACGCCATCCGATTCGAAGATACAGCTTCGGTAACACTATCAGTTTGGCTCGGTAACCCAAAAAACATTGATCTCGTTCTTGACTCTTCACCTCGTTACTATTATCAATAATACTACCGAGCTGGGGGCTAACTGTTGGGATCGGTTTTCATCCATAGAGATCAACTTCTAAAAATACTAAGTGTAGATGTTGGGCATGGCTAAATGGAGAGAAAGCCTAGCCGAAGATGGAGACGAGCCAGACACTTGGCTCGGCGACAGAAGAAAGCAGTGATGAGCCAAACGTTTGGCTCGGTGACGAGGAAGAAGCAGCGACGAGCCAAACGCTTGGCTCGGCATCAGGAGGAAGTAGCGACGAGCCAACACTTGGCTCGGCGTGAGGGAGAGAGAGAGACAAACCGCAACCCCTGGTTCAGCGTGGGGAGGAAATGGTGACGAACCGACAAATGGCGACGAGCTAACATGTTGGCAGACCAACAAACGATGACGAGCCAACATGTTGGCAAACCAACACATGTTGGCGAACCAAAAAACGGTGACGAGCCAACATGTTGGCAAACCAACAAAAGGGTGACGAGCCAACATGTTGGCGAACCAACAAACGGTGATGAGCCGACATGTTGGCAAACCAAAGCCATTGGCTCGGCATCAAGGAGAAGCAGGCGACGAGCCAACTCTTTGGCTCGACATCAAGGAGAAGCAGGCGACGAGCCAACTCTTTGGCTCGGCATCAAGGAGAAGCAGGCGACAAGCCAACTCTTTGGCTCGGCATCAAGGAGAAGCAGGCGACGAGTAAACCACCTGGCTCGGTATCAAGAAGAAGAAGGCAACGAGCTAAACCTTTGGCTCAGCGTCGAAGAGAAATGGCGACGAGCCAAATTGGCCAAGCGACGAGCCAGCCCATTGATGACCCAATGAAGCAACAAACCAAATATCTCGTTGGGACGAGGTAACAAGCTACAATATATTGGTGGGCCGAGGCGACAAGGTAAAGCAAGAAGTCCACCAATTTCCACCGCCTTAGAAGAAATCGAGAAGAAAGAAAAATCCCAAGAAATAAGGAAGTTTTCCTGAATGAAACAAAAGCTAAACTAACCGGCTTAGATCTCTATAGATACTCATGTACCCCTTTGAAAACAGGATCCGCAATTTTACCTAGCAAAACACTTGTTCTTTTCTTTGCAATAGCTTTCTAAATAGTTTGAATAAAATCATTATCTTTAGATTTCTGTTCTTGCCTTCTTTTCATAGAAGTTTGTCGAATCCCTAAATTTTCCTAACCAAGTTTAGTTTTGCGAGTTTCGACTCCCACAAGTTGCACGGTCTAGCTTATTCAAGAACCGAAAAGCTTCTTGAGACCACTCCTCAAACACATAAGGCCCTTGGTGAGAATGGCATCTTGTTCTTGATGAAGAGTTCATGATTTGTATGTTTGGTTAATCCTACAAAAGGTAATTCTCAAATGAGAATGGTCCACAATTTTAAAGCACAAAGTGTCCTTCTATATGATCATTTCAAAAGCTCAAGTAGCAATAATAGAGTGACACTTATACTATCAACTCAAGTGTTATCACAAACTAATCAATTGAAAGTACAAGAACACCAATTCAAGGTTCTTCTTTTTCATCAAACTAGCATTTTCATTCAAATCCAAAGCAAGCCAATTTGAGAATTTTTCAACAATGTAGTGGAATGTAATGACTAAGCATGCTTAATGGCAGCATTTGAATGATAAAGCACTAAACATTTTACACTTTCTCTAAAATCTCAAATTTCATACCCATTTCTTCACTTTTCACACTAAGAACCTTAAGAAGTGAAAAATTCAAAATTGAACCATTAATTCATCTCAAACTCATCAGAAATCAACAACCCATAATATATAAATCTTAACCAAAGCAAAAGGAAGCAATCTTAGAACCCTAAGCTAACAACTCCAAGAAAACAAAATGTAAGCTTCCATTAGCTTTAATGGAGGAGATGGGTTAAGAGAGAAAAGAGAGAGAGCATACCTTGTGTTTGGCAAGAGATGAGATAAATAAGAGCTAATGGGAGTGGAGATTTCAAATTCTCTTTTTGAAATAAAATGAGTTTGAATGCAAAAAAGTGTGAAAGGTGTGAGTTTAAGTGTAAAAAGAAAGCTTTAGATGTAAAAAAGTTTGAGAAATGAGGAAGAACGAAGATGATTTCGTTCTGAGGGTTTTAGAGGGTCTAAACCGGCTTGAAATAATATTTAAAATCAAAGAAAACCGGTTTAAACCAAAGTAAACCGAGTCAACTCTTAGAAAAAGGTCAAAGAAAATTTACCTTGGTGGATGCATGCTGCATCGATGTGTCCCATCAACGTGGTGAAGATGCTTGGTCGATGTAGCACACACCAGAGGAAGTTTCGAACTGTTGGCCATCCCATTGACTTGGTGCATCGACTTGGTGTCTTTGGCTGGTCGATGAAGGCGACATGGTACTCCAAAATGCCATGTTTTCACCCCAATTGATCAATGCTTGATCCTCTTGCTTCTTACAAACTCAAACACACTAAAATACAAAGAAAAATAGCTAAAACATAAATAAAAGTATGTACAAGGATACCAAGGGATTACCTCCTTAGGGCGCTTGTTTAACGTCTCTAAGTTTGATGGTTTGAGGAAATTCTACTTGGATGTGGTGTGTGAACCATCCATAGTGCTTGGTCCCCAGTCCGTCAACTCAATCTTAAAACACTCATTCATAGCCTTCTTGACTTTGTCAACTTGCTCTTTGTTCATACCGGGAGAAAGACTAATCTTAGCCTTAGAGAATGGCTTGAAACCGCCCTTACACTTAGATTTGCACTCAATTACTCCTTCAACCAATTTAATGGGACGTAGGATGAGGGTGGGTTTCTTCTTCACACTTGGTGCTTCCTTTAGATCAATAGGTGCCATAGCTTTGGACACCATGTCTTCTTGGTCTTCAAAGAGTAAGCTTAATCCATTTCCATCAAAAGTATCTTGGAGATTCTTTTCATCCTCTTTAGCAAGGGTTTCTTGTTCAGCAATAGGAGGCATATCTTTGGTCTCTAAACTCATCAATTGACCAACTTCTTCTTCTCCATAGGAGATTGTGAAACAAAGCTTCTTTGGGGTGGGGAAGATTGGGTAAGAAACAAAGCTTCTCATCTTTAACCATGAGCAATAAATAAGTTTTTTTATAGAAGTTCGTTTCTTTCAGTTTATTTCGTGATCCAAAAAACGATGCACCTGATGTAAAAACGTTTTTTTTTTTCATCCTTTCAAAAAAAAAACTGAACCAGACGATTGACCACTGAATTTCACATCAATGTATTGTTTATCATATGGGACATGACAGAGCTCCAGAACCCCCTATGAAGATTTTTCCAATCAGCTTTCTCACATTGACACATTCCAAGTGAAGCATTCGTGAAAGACCATAGTAAAATGGTGAAACAAGAATCTTTCCTTACTGACTTGTTAACATATGAAAATCAGTAAAAGACATGGGCAGAAAAGCCAGTGCACTTACCGGTGAACACAAACCTGAATTTTTCTGTGTAGCCTCTCTGGGACAGTTAGCAATGGAGCCAAGTTTAGTATATTAGTAATTATGAAATGGAGGACCAAAATAAAATCTTGCACCATTATCTCCCACTACTAAAAAGGACTTTTTGCATGAGTTAAAGATTTTTATATTATAAATACTTTAGAATAAAAGAATATGATAATAATTAAAGTGGGAAGGCAATAAACTTGTGTGGTGGTATCCTACAACGACAAAAAAGTATAACCCACATATCCCATTGCAAGGAGAGAGATCCAGATAATTAATTAAGCCCAAACATATATACACAAGAACAAAACCAAGAAACATAACAAGCCACACTTATGTTGTACTATTGATCAGTATGATGTATCGACGTGACATCACATTATTTACATTTCATTTTCATATACATATTGGCATGTCTTTCTTTTATATATTTGGAAGCAACACGTTACACTGACATGAACTATTTCATGATATATTATTATCTAAACAATGGAAAAATGAATTATTTCACGGTTCTTCTTTTTGATCAAATTATAGGTTTTTATGAACATTGACTTGTAAATCGAAGATGCAGAAAAAGAAAAAGAAGATGATAACATTTGAGATAAATAAGCCTTTCATGTTATTCGTTTGGTCACTTTTGATTTTGTATCTGGATGCAGCGTTTGGATGCAAAATCAATAATATCTCAAATATCTAGAAATTTGAGATGAAAAAAAAGAGTGAGTTTGGATGCAAATTTTTGCATCTCAAAATTTAAAAGACTAAACTAACTTTCAATATAACTAAAATTAATATATTTTTACGAAACAAATTATATTGTTTATTTTATTAAATAACTTTTTATATTTAAATATATCAAATGACCAAATATTTATATGATTTCCTCACCAAAACCGTATAATTGATTTTTCTGCCAAAATTGCAAAATGACTTTTTCCACAACAACCGCAAAATAATATTTTTCTCGCAAAAAACATTTATAATCCAAAATCGGAAAAAATCACGTTTTCCTCGAAAACCGGAAGATTATGTTTTTTACCAAAACCGGAAAATTGATTGTTCTCGCCTAACCTACAATATTGCATTTTTCTGCTAAAATCAGAAAATTACGTTTTTTCGCCAAAACCGTAATATTGCGTTTCCCATCAAAATCGCAAAATTGCATTTTTCCGCCAAAACCGTAATATTGCGTTTTTCTGTCAAAACCGCGAAATTGCGTTTTCCTGCCAAAACCGCAAAATTATTTTTTCCCGCCAAAACCGCAATATTGTGTTTTCCCGCCAAAATCGCAAAAATGTGTTTCCCCTTCAAAACCGCGAAATTGTGTTTTCCCGACGAAACCGCAAAATTGTGTTTTTCCGACCAAAACCGATAGATTACGTTTTCCCGTCAAAACCGTAAAATTGCTTTTTCCGTCAAAACAGTAAAATTGCTTTTTCCCGCCAAAACCGGAAAATTGCATTTTTCCGCCAAAACCAGAAAATTTCGTTTTCCCGCCAAAACCGGAAAATTGCGTTTTCCCGCTAAAACCGCAAAAATCATTTTCTAATCTAAAACCACAAAATTGCATTTTTCCGCCAAAATGGAAACTTGCGTTTTTTCCCGTCAAAATCGCAAAATAATATTTTCTGCTAAAACCCAAATTTTATAGTTAAATTTATAATAATAAACTAATTTTGATTATTATAAATTTTTATTATTAAAATTATATATTTAATTTAGTTATTTAGTTATAATTATAATTTAGATAAAAAATATCATTAATATAATAAACATGTCATTTTTAGTCAATTTGTTATTAGATGCATCTTGATGCAAATACAACATCACAAACGAACAAATTTACATCTAGATGCAATATCTATATACAAAAACCGAAAACAAAAACGAACAATATCTAGATGTTGTATCCAGATACTGCATTTGGATGCAACATCTAGACGCAACATCCAACTACAAAAACGAACAGGGCCTTTGTCGAAAAACTCATAATAGGACTTTGGGACAAACCAAGTTTGCAAAGGGACCTTCATCATTTCATATACAATTCACTCATTTATACAAATTTTTATGTAATAATGTAAGAGGCTAACTAAGTGTGGTGTGGTTGATAGTAAAAGATCTTGGGACAATGCGTCTACTAGCTCTCTCTTCAAATTTGATTTCCAAACAGTTGTGTTTGTTCAGTCGAAAATCGTGTTATGTTTTAGGCCATTAGAAAATACGGTGAGCTAACTATCGATGGCTACACTCATACCACGAAGATTAGTCGGATTTTGAATCAAATTACATCTTGTTAAAAAAGGAAATAATGTAAGAAACTTTTGTTTTTATGGTAAGGAGAATTCGATTTCGTGAGACCTTAAACTTTAATTAGGTTCAAATCTATTGCTTCCATCGTAGGGAAATTTTCTAAATTAGAACAAATTAACTCACCTATTGTCATAATACACATTTCGTTATTTTTCCTTTTTTCCTATACTACCCTTAATCTAATGTAAATAATTAAAAATAAATATTTTTCAAATATCTCAAAAATCGGAAAATTATAAAAATGGAAAGAATAATCCATGTGAATATATTGAAATATCGTTTTGGAAAAATCAAAGTTTTTTTTTGTTCTACGTCTTCCAGAATTCGCGTTCTACTTCTACGATGTTTCTATGAGTGAGAAGAATATTTGTTCTGTTTTTTTTATCTATATCTACCAAATGTAGAATTTGAATTCTAACGACTGCTCTGTGTTCTACTATTTGGTAGAATATGTTTTCTACTCTTTGCTCTAAACACTGCCAAGTTCTGAATACGCATGCTACTATTCTCTCCATCTTCTATCGCTTCCATAATAGAAATTCTACCGTATTTTCTATCTTCTACGATACATAGCATGTGTTTTCTGCGAAATTAGTTTTGAAAATTTCCTAAATCTAGGATCTACAGTTAGTGAATATTCTCTCATATCTTCCCATATCTAGTTTCCAAAACCGACGATTAGAAAAATTCCGAAGATTTTTTTCTTCTTCTTCGTTTCTTCTTCGTTTGTAGTGTGTCATAAAAATGCGAAAATCCCCAAATAATTTTTGTATCACGTAAAAAATCCAACAAAGTTCCTTCAACTAGTGAAAGAGAACCGAAGATGTTAAAAAACAACAACACATAGTTGCAAAATATTTCACATGACACAAACTTCTCTCGAAAATGGTTTCCTATAAGAGACATCCCACTATCGCACACATACCACATTTTTTTTAATTTTTCCAATGACAATACTTCACATTCTAGCTTCTGTGTCTTCTCCAGAAGCTTCTCTAGCGTATCCATCATATGCTTCTCACAATCTACTATTTTTCCGATGTCCTCAACAATTGTTTCATGTTTTTCCGATAGAACATCATACTCTTCTAACTGATATTCCTTAACCCATTTGAAAACATGGCCAAAAAGATCTCTCATTTGCGGCTGTGTAGCGGTAAAACTTGCAACCCGAATTCTTCTCTGTTGTAGATTTAAGAATTGCAGTGGGCTGTCCACGGCTACATCTTCTTGGAATACCCCTAACATAGTTGCTTCGACTTGAACCCGATGATATGTTACTCATTCCTACACAACAACAACAAAAACCCTACAATCAACCATCAACAAAATATATGATCGTTCACACAATGGCCAACAGCGGTAATCATATCGTAAAACTCATCCTAATCATCTCCAATTCGGTCATGAACCAAATTTAATTAAATTTTGACATAAATCCTAAGGTAAAATCAAAATTCACACAAATTAATGAATAGAAGCATCAACAGTCGTCGATTTCTACTCTGCACCAACAAATAAACGCCCAAACAACTAAAGAACAAGCCATGAATGAAGAAGCGAACCAAATCTTGAATTTGTCTCAAAACTGTCGTACTAATATTGGGAATTCGACTGCCTTACCTTAGTATATCGCGAAGAACATTGGCAAGGGTAGAAAGAGCACAAAATCTGAATGGATTAGATCCAAAAATCAAGCAAATCCGTTGAGAATCAAAGAAGTTATGGGGTTTTGAAGTTGAAACCTCTTCAATGGGGTTTTAGAAGATGAAGTTTTATTGTTTTCTTATTTTCTTTTTTAAAATTCGTTTAAAATAATTTTTTTAATTAACAAAATTTTTTTTTAACAATAATCAATGGTAAAAACAGATTTTTTCTTTTTTTAATTAAATCATAATGGGACAAAGTTATGTATAGAAAATTTATTGGGACAATAGATGAGTTAAGTTGTCCTAATTTGGCAAATTTTCCATTGTATTGAGCTAGTTGGATTTAAATTTGAAATCTTGTTAATGCAATATGTCTCCAGAATAACTGGATAGGCGAGCCATAAAAAAAAATCAATTTGGATAATCGGATCAACTTTTCCTTAGCCTTACTTTCATGAATTCACTAACTCCGCCATTTCCATGACCGGTGGGAACCGATGATTCAGCGTCACTTCACAACATCTCCGAGCGTCCATGGCTCACTTGTCATCATCCCTTCCTATTTCACCTCTGGAATTATGATCATTTACTTGACTAGTCTTCCACCATTGGTCATTTTCTATGACTTCATTTACGTTAATACGAACTAACTTAGTTTATTTCTAATAGTTTCTATAACCTACTATTTACCCTGAGCGCCAATCCATTCCTAGGATCAAGCATGCTTTGATACTTCAACATTATCATTGTTCTTCTCCTTCTCCACTCCATCAGACCCACTATCATTTTCTTCTCCACTCCATCATACCCACCATCACCTTCCTTCCCTTTTCCTTGTTCACCAGAGCCACCACCATCCTGTCCATCATCCCAATACCTAGACCAAGAGACAGAAACATCAAAACCCAAATCAATTCCATCATTCGATCGCTGAAACTGCACAAATGCTTCCACATCCTTGAGCCTTTTATCCTGCCCACCAATCATGTTCAACATTTTTTAAACCCATCTTCCATACGTTTATTCATCTTCAGCATTCCTTCTTGTACCTCTAACAAGCCTTTCTTTATCTTTTCCAATTCATCAGAAGCCACCACCGGAGGGATCGTCGGATCATCTACAACCATATTATCCGCTTCTTTTCGGCCATTCACATCATGCTCGAACATCATTTTAAACGAAACAGGCTTTCTTTCAACAGCAATGTGATTTCTCCAACTTTCAACAATGTAATCATCAACACAAGTCAACAACAATTAGTAACCGGTCTGAGAAAGAACGACATAAAATGATCTTGACTTGTGTCTGACATTTCCATGGGGACCTGAAAGAAATGACTAATTTGTTTGAAAAATTTGGAGGAGTAGTCGAGAAAGATGCATGGTGTTATCCAAGTTTCCTTATTCCTTTGGAGGTAAATCATATTGATAAATTAAGCATTATTTCTTTCCTAGTTCTTAGTTTGAATTTGTTAATGTGTTTATGTCTTATGTATGTGTAGCTTCTAGAATTTGAGGCAATTATGGATTTAAAGAGCAGATTCCGAGATAAACTTACAGAGACAACCACTGATTATCCTAGGATGTGCAAGTCCAAATTCAAAAAAAGCTTTATGACAGGTTTTCCTCTTTCTGAAATATATGGAGCACTTGGTACAACTAAGGTTAGTAATACTTTCTCAGATTGTCCTAGGATCACTGTTTTAAATTGTAATCTTCCACTATTTGTATTTCTTTATATCCACAGAACATAAAAAGTATCTTGAGACCATATATTGGTGAGCGACCTCTTTTGGCTTAAATCTTTGATGAGGAGGAGAACATTCCAGATGTTGATGATTACATTGTTGAAAGTTGGAAGAATCGCATTGTTGTTGAAAGAAAGCTTGTTTGGTTTAAAATGATGTTCGAGCATGATGTGGATGGCCGAAAAGAAGCGAATAATGTGGTTGCGGATGATCCGACGATCCCTCCGATGATGGCTTCTAATGAATTGGAAAAGATAAAGAAATGCTTGTTAGAGGTACAAGAAGAAATGTTGAAGATGAATAAAAGTATGGAAGATGAGTTTCAAAAAATGTTGTCATGATTAAGTCAAAAACTGTTTCAGGGAAATGAAGCACGAGTGACTTAAAGGTTTTTTTGTAGTTGATTCAAAAAGGAATTTATTTGTCAGTAAGGTTCTGTTAAAACATGATGTTTGGACTAGAGCTGTGTCGAAAGTCTACCTAGCAGTATTTGTAGCTAGATGGCATGTTCTGTTAGAAGTAACAGCGGTATGATGGGTTCAAAGACCAACCCATGTAAACATGAACGTGGATTGAATTGTGGAAGAGTGTTTCCTACATTTTAAGTGTTAGTTATTAGTTATGTTTTATCTATTTAAGTTGTTCTCGTTTAATGAAAGAGGAAAAAAGTTTATTGAGAAATCGTGGTTTATTCTCACCTTACGATAGCGCTCAACGATCTGCACGATATAGCGCAAGAAGCCATCACACCAATCATGATAGGATCACGGATCTGCAAAACCCTTGCTTTAGAAACGATCTTGGGAGGCTGGTTTTGCAAACATCTCGACGGTTAACTATTTCACTACGACAACGTCGACGAGCTCGAACGATTTTGATTAGGGTCCAACGTCACACTTCTTAGGCCAGAAAACTAAGAAAACGTAACCGATCTATCTCATCTAAGTTCAAATCTGAAGTTGTCTCTACACAACCTCGAAAACAAGGTAAGCTGCCTCCCATATGGTGGAGATTCCAAATTTCATTTCATGTGCTGCCAAGTTATGTCGAGGAGGTGTTGTCTCTAGCGGTCGAATTGGTATCAACGGAAAACGACCATTCGATCGAGGAAAAACGGATTCAATCAAGTTTTCTAGGATTGATGTCGAATCTTGATGACAAAGATTTTGGAGGATGGGAGTATTGATGGGTTCAAAGACCAACCCATGTAAACATGAACGTGGATTGAATTGTGGAAGAGGGTTTCCTACATTTTAGGTGTTAGTTTTATCTATTTAAGTTGTTCTCGTTTAATGAAAGGGAAAGAAGAAGTTTATTGAGAAATTGTGGTTTATTCTCACCCTAAGAGAATGTCTTTTTAGTTTCTAATCGGAACCTCTATCACGGTACAAGAGGAGTTCAAGGCTGATATGTTTAAAGAGATAATGTTGAATCATGGATCGTTTCAGGTTTGAAGCATGTATGGTTCAAGGGTCTATTGCATATGATTCAAGCGGAATTTTGGTTCGAGGCTCAGTGCACATGAGAAAAACCAAAAGAACGTCTAAGTGAATCAAGTTGCAGAGAGACAAAAGACTAATTCAATCATTATAACAGATTCATGGTCATGAAGGAGGCTGTGTGATTGGATGTTACATGAGAGGATTATGTAGATATGATACGAGACATTAGCTCCAAGTGGAGTTGCTGCAAAAAATCAGAAGAAACTAAGTTAGAATTTCATATAGTGAAATTTAAAGAGACAAGGTGAAAGAGGTATGGATCAGGTTTGTCATTATGAACAACGGAGAAGACGAAGTAGTTCGTCAGAGAAGCAAGTAAGAAAAAGAATACGGGTTGAAGTTTTATGGCTTCGCAAACATAAATTCTAGAAATTTTGAACAATAGACATCACGATAAAGAGAAATTGATGAGAGTAAAAAATCCTAAACCCATAGGAATTGGATCTAGGCTCTGATACCATGAGAAATTGAAGAACATAAAGGTGTTTAGGAAGAATTATTATATGTTTGGGAAGAATTATAATACAGTCTCATGAGAATAAAGTTACAAGTTACATTGATTTATATAGAGAATAAATTAGACCTAACTTCCTTCAAAATATATATAAATGTAAATAATATCTTTACATAAAGGTAAATTTCCTAAACTTAGATATTGACAATCTTCTATAATTTTCTTGATATTTCCATAATCTTGGTTAGTCATCTTGATCGTTCAATCTCGGTCGATCTCGACCTCTCAATCTCCCAATACAGTGACTTCAATCTTTCGCAGCTAATGGAGCGCAATACAAGAAGAGAAGACCCTTTGGTACGATTCATAGATCATACTTTAGGATACTTGTTAAACTTCACACATTCATGTGCGACACACAGAATCCAGAGGATCAAGAAGATAGAATGTAAAAACTTCTTGATGGTTCTTGAGTTCAACTACAGTGAGCTCCCGAAGTGTGTGCTTGGTGGCCTTGAAAACATAGAAATTTGTTAAACTTGACACATTCATGTGCAACACATAATCCAGAGATCAAGAAGAGAGATTGTGACATGTTTTTGATGGCTCTTGTGTGTTCAACTACAGCGAGCTCTCGATGTCTCTACAAGAAGCCAAAATTTACGCGTGGTGGTCTTGAAAACGGTCTCTTGGCTGTCTTGGGGATGCAAACTCTTGGTTCTGATTAAATATGAGTGTGGCAAATGATGCAGTCAGCCACATGGACGGTCAAAATCCAAATCATTGAGGTTTGCGCACATGAGGGAAAATAAAACGAAGTACGAAACCAACCAATAGCGCAAACAGTAATTAATCAAATACGGTAACGAAGATATTTGTTAATGAATTTAACGTTTTGGATCCCATCGTAACTTTTACATATCCTTTCAGATTCGTCCACGTAAGCAGACTCAGTGTAGATGTAACACACTAGATCACTTGGATATATATATATTTTTTTTAATGAATACAGTTCAGCCACGTCTCTCTCCGACCAACGCGAATGTTGTTCCTGCTTTTTTCACCTTCGTTGATTTGTCAACTCAAACACAAACCCTAACGAGCCCAATCATCGATTTTTTTTTTTTTTCAAATTAAAGAAAGAAAAACGATTTGAAGACAAATCAACCTCTTGGAAGTTTTCTCCTGGGAATCTTGTTTTGCTTTTGCGATATTTCCTCTTGCTCTTTTTTGGTCATCAACCCAGAAACTTGGTTCGGGATGATGGGTTTTGCTGTTTCGGACGAATTGTTGGGTACTGTTGCTCCGATTATTGTTTATTGGTTGTATTCTGGGATTTATGTGGCGCTTTCATCTCTCGAGAGTTACAGATTGCATTCTAAGGTTGAGGAAGAAGAGAAGAATCTCGTCTCGAAATCGTCTGTCGTGAAAGGTGTTCTTCTTCAGCAGCTCGTTCAAGCTCTTGTTGCAATCATCTTGTTTACGGTAAAGTTTCCTAATTTCCTAATTTAGTGAAAAAGTTGGTAACATACGGAATTAGGATATATGTTGGGGAATTTTGCTATCTGATGCTGACGTTTATTGCTTGTGATTATGTTTATAAAAAGGTCGAATCTTTTCCACCCAAAAAGACTTTCCTTGACCAGATTAGATTTTGGGTATTGGATATGAATCTTAAGCTAACAAGTTAGAAGAAAGGGTTTTTTTTTTTCATCTGAAAGTTTAGATCATAGATGGTCTGTTCAGTTCCTTTTTTGTATCATAGTAGTTGAATAATTCTCAATCCTTCATGACCCTTAAGTCAGAGTGGTCATATATTAGTGTTAGAAAGATAGTTAGAGCTTTAGAGAAAAGCAAGAGTATAAACAGAGAACGGCTTCGAGTGATTTGGCAATTGCTTTGGGCCTTGGGAGAGCTTAGGGTGCTCTAGAATTCACCCTAGGACTCCATCTGTTCTTCGCTTTTATTCTGATTCAAAGAGGAATAACGGATGATATAGTTTCTGGTATTTCTGCTTAAACGAGTTTTTTTTTGTTGAATAGAAATTCCAATGAGTTATTATGTGGTGGTAGCAGGAATGCTGTTATAATCTGTGACGCAGCATCATGGATTCTTGGTTTGCCTTCGTCTTATCCTGAGTGCTTGTAATGTCTTGGACCGCGTGGTTTGCTAGATATGTGTTTGACAAATTTAGTTTTCTTACTCTGATAGATTGATTCATCAATACCGTGGAACTACTTCTTTTCTGTTTGTGCTTGTTTATCGCTTTAAACCCTTTTCAAATATGCTTCTCCTTTGTCTACACAGGTCACAGGAAGTGATGCTGAAGCAGACAAAGCACAAAAGTTTTCAGTTTTGGTCCTAGCCAGACAGTTTGTGACGGCCATGATAATCCTCGACACATGGCAATACTTCATGCATCGATATATGCATCTCAACAAGTTCTTATACAAACATATCCACTCTCAACACCACCGCCTTATCGTCCCTTATGCATATGGAGCTTTATACAACCATCCAGTGGAAGGGCTCCTCTTGGATACAATTGGAGGCGCCTTATCTTTCCTAATCTCCGGTATGTCTCCAAGAACTTCCATCTTCTTCTTCTCTTTCGCCACAATCAAAACAGTGGACGACCATTGCGGTCTCTGCCTTCCCGGAAATCTATTCCATATGGTCTTCAAGAACAACACGGCTTACCACGATGTTCATCACCAGCTCTATGGAAACAAATACAATTTCTCTCAGCCTTTCTTTGTCATGTGGGACCGGATTCTTGGAACTTACATGCCTTATTCGCTTGAGAAAAGAGAAGATGGAGGATTCGAAGCACGTCCGACTAAAGAATTTAAAGACGATTGAGGGGTTTTGGGTAATGTTCTGTACCTGCATGAGGTTGGATAATGGATACTTTGTGTCGTTGAGATGTAGTTTTAAAATCAGAAACAGGACTGATTTTGCGTTTTGCCACTTTTTCTCAAGAGCGAATTAGCTGGAGTTTGAGATTTGTATATAAAAACATCATTGAGTTGTTGTTCTACTTTGTGGTTTTTGTTTTGCATGTATTATTCTGTTAGTTTTGTTATAAAATTATCTACAAGGTCATTGTTGAAAGATTTGAGTTAAAGTTACGGGAGACTTCATCATATTAAACAACTTGTACTATTTTTTCAACATTCAAGACTAATGAAATTCACTCCGAGGTATATCTTTGTAGTGTAAGCCATAATGCGACTGATTATAATTTGGCTATAATCTTGGTGATGGAGGAAGAGGTTAGTCAACGGTTTGTGGTCATATAGAAGATGATGTTTTGTGTCTTTTGCTCCACATAGTTTGCGTAGCTTAAATCTACTGATTTATGAACTTTGACAACATCTCTAAGACGGAGTATTACGCTAATATACCACGTGAAACACTAATGTCTAATGATATACTATTAAATTAAATCATGGAAGTAGTGGAAACTGGAAAGGGACTAGACTTTGGTGAATTATAAATGTGTTTTCTAAAAGACAAAGCCAAGGATGCTTAGAGACATTATTAATACTCGTACATTATGTTTGCGAAGACTGATGTATAGGTGCTTGGGCTTGAAGACTTTTAACTTTGACTCCTAAAATTTCCATATTTACTTAATAAAACAACTGATTAAAAGATAATTAAAAAGAGGGAAATTACATTTAAATAAAGCTCTAAAGTACACACGTTTGGGAAGTAAAAAACCAATTTGAGTCAACACAAAAACTTGAAGAGACAAAAGGGGTATTAACCGAGGGAACTTGGCTTTTTGTGATCTCATTGATTTTGATGTATTCCAAGAATTTGGCCTATAGTTCGATCTGGTTTGGAGTAGGTAGCAAAAGAAAAAAAATACAGATTTTAATATATATGTTAAACTTTTTTATTGGTAAAATTTTACTTCAAAAATAAATAATATAGTATTTTAATAATTACCAATCACAAAAACAATAATAAAAAATAAAAATATTTTCATTTTTAGTGTTTTTTGTATCCGAGAAGTTTTATACTTTAAAACTATACATTTTTTTTGGTCGGAGACCAAAATATTTTAAATAATTATTTTTTTAAGCTAAATTCGAACCTCCAACCTTTAGACATAAAGTCCACTTGATACATAAGTTGATTGTACGCGCTTGGTTATCGTTACCTTTTATATTTTCTAATTATTATGATATCGTTTACTGTGTTCTCTTACCGTGAAAATATTTTATCCACTTTTGTATCACCAATCGTACTCATATCATTTGTTTTTAGACTTTAATTATTGTTTCAATATAATTTATAGGGCGTCATTTGTTTGATATCGACATATAAAAGCAGACACCAATTTATACAGGTAATCAACATCACTTTCATATAATTATACTGGTAATTAACACACTTTCATATAATTCTATTGGAAAAATCGCATAAAAACTTTTAAAGTGGTACGCACTGATATTTTAAACCTCCAAAGTTTATCACTAGCACTTTAAACTTTCAACCTGACATTATTCACAATATAAACTACCAACGTGGCACTTTTGTACGCGCCGTCAAAATTTTAAACAGAATAGTAAACGGTGTTAAAGAAAAGTAACTCCGTTTAAAATCAGTTAACTCCGTTTTACTTCAAAGTGGTGACTACTAGCACTTTAAACCTCTAAAGTTTGACACTCACACTTTAAACCTTCAAGATAACAATTTTAACTAAATAAACTTCTAAATTATGTTTTTTTATTTGCGCCGACATTTTACGGAACGGAATAGTTAACTTCGTCAACGTAATTTTAATTTATGATTATTTTATTGTACACGTATCATTTTATCGATTAAAATAGAATTTATATATTATTTTTATATATTATAATTAATAAATTATTAAAATAAAAAAAAGAAAAGAAAAAAAAAGGAAAAAATAATGTACTTCTTCTTCATCCTCCGCTCTTCCTATTTTCTCAGATATCTTCAGATTTCCTTCAATCGGAGACCATTTATTGCTCTGATTCTTCACAAATCATGGCTCGGGTTATGGTGGGCGGAGAGGATCTAGGGTTGAGGAATCAAAGAATGGATTGGAGGCGGCGGCGACAGAAGATGACAGCGAAGATTTATGAGAGAGGAAATTGATAAATTGAGTTTTTGAAAGAATTAACTTCCAATTTAACCCTCAATTCATCGTCTTCTTCAATCCCAAACCCTATCTCATGTGCTATATCGATCTTTTCGCCCACATTTTATGTGACCTTTCACAACCCTAGATCCTTTCACATCGTCTTCTTCCTCGCCACATATATTATTCCTAACAGAGTGTCTCTGTCATTGATTTTTCCTTAATCTTCATATTCTGTCATTCATCTTTGAAACTACGCAAAATAATTAACAACAAAACATAAATCCAAAATTGAAGACAAAATTTCGATCATCAATATAAATAAAATCTGAAATCGAAATCCATAGAAGAAGGACGAACAGTGTTTATGTTAGATTGCTAAATAAGAGAAGAAAATTAAAGAAAAAAATGAAGATTAGAGGAAAAACGGAGGAGAAAGAAGAACATAATTATTTTTTTCTTTTTCTTTTTTTTTCTTTTCCTTTTATGTTTTAATAACTTATTAATTATAATATATAAAAATAATATATAAATTCTATTTTAAGTGATAAAATGACACATATACAATAAAATAATCATAAATTAAAATTATGTTGACGGAGTTAACTATTCTGTTCCGTAAAATGTCGGCGCAAATAATTTAGAAGTTTATTTAGTTAAGTTGTCACTTTGAAGGTTTAAAGTGTGAGTGTCAAAATTTGGAGGTTTAAATTGCTAGTAGTCAATACTTTGAAAGTTTTTTATGCAATTGTGCCTTTTTAAGTAAAACGGAATTACTTTTCTGTTAACAACGTTTACTATTCTGTTTAAAATTTTAGCGGCGCGTACAAAAGTGTCACGTTGGTGGTTTATATTGTGAATAATGTCAGGTTGAAGCTTTAAAATATTAGTGATAAGCTTTGGAGGTTTAAAATGTCAGTACGCGTCATCTTGAAAGTTTTTAATGCGATTTTCCCTAAGTTTATTTGTCTCGTTACTTTTCACTTTTCAGCTAGTACGTATTAATTATTATTTGACGGTGTAGTATATAATTGATTAAATTGATAGTACTTGTAGAGAAAAAAATATTAAAGAAAACAATGGTTATTGTAAAATTTTAAACCTCAACCAGATTTTACTAAAAGCAAGAAACTATTGAGACATTATATACTTTGGTATTCGATATTTTGTCAAAACCCACAAAAAATGAGAAAAAAAAAGTAGAGCAGATTTGACTTTTGCCTTGCAAATGTTTCACGCGCCCTTTTGTTAATTTGTTCATTTAGTAATATAAGTCATAAGTAATTATTATTTTTTATTTGTCATAAGTAATCTGTTCATGAAACCTCTCTTTGAATATAATCATTTAAGATTTAGTTTTGAAGATTTGTTAAATATGAAAGTAATTCAACGTATCTGAGATAAATATATGCACACCAAAATTATCCTAGAGATTTGTTACGTAGAACCTCAGCGGCTCAAATTTTTTCCTATGATTCAACGCTATCCACCGAAAATTGGAGCCTAAGTTCAAATCTCTTCGAATCTCAGCCGTTCGATTCTCAAATCATACATACTGTGAAAGATCGCGGCCTCGCAGGTCTAAAATCTAATCCTAATTTATATAAAAATAATTAACATACATAAATAAAAATTTATGTGTATCTTAAATCCACGCGGCATCAATTTGTGATACCATGCCATTCAAGAATTAACCATTAGAAATGACTAAAGTATGAAAATAAAGGAACCCATCAACATAAACACCGAACTAGTGATTTGTGTTATTGTTGTCATTGTGTTACCACATGAGTTCAAACCTAAATAATGTATGTTGTTGACCAAAAAAAATCGTGAGAATGTAATTGGATAAAGAGATTTTTGGTACCGCGGTTAAACTATGTTGTAAAGAAATATGGGTGATATGGAAATCTAGCTGAAGCAACCAATTTGACAAATCATGATTGTATTCTCGAAACTAAAGTGGAATCTCTGTATGAGAATTATCGGTGGTAGTTCACATTAGAAAAAATGGAACATTTAATAAGTAATGTAAAATTTGTTTAAGCATGACAACAGAAAACCTAAAAGCGATCTCGTTCAAAGTACGATATACACACGTCACACTTAAAAGTTTTTCATTTGAGATTTCGAAAATGATACGAAAATGCCTAACATAGGAACCCACGAAAGATCCGGTTCATATGTCTAATCTCAGATCATAAAAAAGGTAAAATTGTAAACATTTCATAGTCCATCACGCGTTGGCTTTGTCTTTGTCTTTAAACTCATCAAAACTTAATTTTAATTGCAATTTACTGACAGAAATCAGTAAGAAATAAAAGCTGTTAGAAGAATAGAATAGAAACGTATAGAGATTTTCGGATTTTGAAAAACCTTTCTACTATTTTTACTTATTGAATTTGCATCATAACATTAGAACTTCAATTCATTTGATTAAGGTTGTTTAATTCCAATTGAGAATCTTTTGGTTGCCTCGGTCCTTGTTAATTACACACTTCAAACAAAAGGGACATTGACGCACTTCTTAATTGCAGGTGCGATTTTGTGTCTTTGGTACATATATACACATATAAATGATACATACAATAGGCATGACATGAATCTAAACAGATCAAACATAAACTTACGATCTTCTAAAAATTGGGTCAGTTATGTTGACAAAACAGTTACTTTTTAAATGAAAATATACAAACCGTTCTTTTTCTCTTACCTTAAGATCTTCTAAAACTCATGATCGATGTCAATAGGCTAGATACAATATATTGAAAATGCGTAGATCCATACACGTCCATAGGTCACAAACATAACAGTTAACATGTACAATTAAAGCATTTGAATATAATTTGATTCAAAAACTAAAAAGAAAAAAAAAATTCATATAAATTGGGTCCATAGTTTGGGTTGGCTGCGTATTCCTCCTTAGAAATGTCATTAAATCGATTTTTCCCCAGACTTTTTATCTCTTCGTTTTACTACACAAACTATGTAATCCGATCAAAAAACTACACAAACTAATTTTCTCTTCGAAATTAACCAAATGAAATTGGTTAAGTTAAAACCGTTGATTAAACCATAATCGTGGTTAAGTAAACCGTAATCACGTTTTAAAATTTTAATTTATGATTAATTAAATGTACACGTGTCATTTTGTGAATAAAAATAGAATTTTAATTTTAATATTAGTTTTCTAAAAATTAATTTCACACATTAATATACGCTTAATAAAAAATTTATACAAAATCAATAAATAGTTCGGAAAGTTAGAGACGAGACCTGATCACAAACACATACGCAACGTATGTCATGTAGGGCCGTGTATTTATTCGACGACGAATATCTAATAGCTAGGTTCAACGCACGCTTATTCTATTTGATTAAAATTAGATAAGTATTTGATACAAATTACACTTACGTCGATGAATAAAAATATAATTACGTAAAACATATATTTTTAGTATGTATGTATATATAAAAATATATGTGAGGAATACGAATGCGGAAATCTAATCCTCTAGCTTGTTCTCTTGTTTGATCTTGTAGATTACTTGGTGCGATAAAGTAAAGAACACCAGATCTTAACGAGTTCCCAACCGCAGTTGGTACGTGAGAACCTCACCTCTCAAACTCCACTAAAACCAAGAAAAAGAGCTACACTCGCCTTATATCAATGGCGGTTTCGAGTCAAAGGGTTTCGAAGAAGAGAGTAAGAGTTACAAAGAGGAGAAAACTAGAAACTTAGAGAAGATGAAGATTAAAAGCTTGAAAGATGACTCGGGATTGTGATAATCTCCTTTAAGCCTACTATCCTCTGATATATATCTTCTCTCTCTGTTTCTTCTTCTCCCTTTTGCCGTTAAAGATTTGTTATAACCCATTAACAAACTCTCTGATGGGCTTCATTAAAACCCGAAGGCCCAGATAGCATTTGTCTATGACTGATCCACATTAGTTCACAAACTCCACCTTGGATCAGACATACCTCCGACAAACACTCGAAACCCTTGACTGCTCTCAATCTTGTCTTAGCGGCAGAACACGGTGGAACTCCTCTGGTCCAGCCGTGACTCAGACGGTTCTACTCATGCCATGAACCGCAGTTTACTATCTCAGCCGACTCAGGTAATCTTCGATCTCTCTTATTGAACATAACTGATGTGACTGTTCAATATTCTAGATCCATCTGAGTCTGAGATGTTTGAATCTAGATCCGTCTGACTCATCTGCTTCATCTTTCTCGCTGCATGTACCCTGATCGATGTCCCCGACGTCTATCTGAACCGGTGACTCAAGCTGACCCTTCAGCTGTCCTGAGAACTATACTCTTGATATGACTCATTCGATCTACTTATTACAGCGACAGTTGAAGCTTACCCTTGAAACAGTCTTCTACTGCTTCTTCTGAGTCAGGTAAACCCGAAACCTTCTTAACTGACCTTACCCTTTCAGATCTGTTCTGAAAAACTCGACGATGACTGCTCTCCGTCTCTCTTATTCACAGATACTCCACCTGAGACTAAAGACCCTTCATCTTTGTCCCTAAGCCTCACAGGTAACTCCGAAAACTCCAACATATTACAGTCTGTATTACTCGAATACTATAGTCAGTGAGAACAACCCAAAACTAATCATGTTGTTCCTTTTTCTTTGTTGAGAGGAACACTGACCGTGGAGTTACCTGGAGCTGATTCACCACTTATGCGATGTTGAGAAGATCACAGCAGAGCTCAAACTTAGGCCGAGGTAAGGCTTTAGTTAGGAAATCTGCTGGATTTCTGCTAGTGTGAATCTTAGATAGGACAACATCACCATCTGCAATTACATCCCTGATATGATGAAATTTGGTAGCAATATGCTTAGTTCTCTCATGATGTACTGCATTTGTCGCCAAAGCTAGTGATGTATTGCATTTTTATGCACTCTAACATGTTTTTAACGGTTTTTCGAGTCGTTTCTATGGTTTTAGTGTCATTTCAGGGCCAGAACATGTTTGGATGAGAAAAGAGGCATAAGGAGTAAGGATTTGAGCAAAGCAGCGGAAAAAGACTCAGATCAATCGATCCACATATGGATCGATCGATCCAACTCTCCAGCCAAAACATCGTATACATTTAGGATCGATCTGATGAGACCAGATCGATCGATCTTGACTGGATCGATCGATCCAAGTCTAGATCGATCGATCCAAGATGCCCGGACCTTTTGGATCGACATGAGAAGCTCAATTCGATCGTGCCAACATCAGATCGATCGATCCAATCATGGATCGATCGATCCAAGCTATTTTTCGACGAGAAAAAGGAAATTTTTAATTTCCTATTTTCAGAGGGTTTTGCCGTTTTTTCTCTCCAACGTTTTGACTTAGATATATATTCGAGTCTAAGCCATTTTTTAGGCTAAGCTTTTTCATACTCTTCCATACTTTTGAGATTTTAGTTTTCTGCAATTCTGTAAGCCGTGGGAGACGAATCTCTGACTCTTCAATCGTTGAGAAGATTTCTGAACCCTATACTAATTTATCATGAGTTTTTCTTCATCTTCGATTGCTTTGATTCTTTCCATGTCTGAGTAGATCCTTAGTTGAGTTTGGGGTTTTCAACGGAGTTTATGAATCGTTGAATCAGAC
>OVBL01000857.1:0-31519 GCA_900406555.1 Pseudoturritis turrita
AGCTAACTCAATTTACTATCTCCCCACCAAATTTCAGATTAAACTGGGCACATAAAGGCCATCATAGGACATGATCTTCAAGTCACTTCATCTGCATTTTTCTGCTTCTGGTGTTGGTCCCATCGAGTTTTCCCATCGACTAGACGAGGTAGGCTGGTTGATCCAGCACACATTCTCCTCAATTTAGTGTTTTCTTCACTCTCTTTCATGCCCTTCCAATCCTCATTGGTTCCCTCTGCTTCCTAATCTCCAAAATACCTGAAATAGACTTAAAATGCAATGCAAATGCATGGAATTAAGTCTAGGACTCTAAGACTGAACCTAATCTAACCGAAACTCAAAATGAAGGGAAATACACAAAATGAAAGTCAAATGACTAAAACTAAAGAAAATGCATGCTAGGAAATGCTAAAATACGAGAACATCAACTACTGCGTTTGTTGTGCACTTGCAATGATTATTTCACGGTTAAAACTATTAGACACCAAGTTTTTGGTGCCATTGCCGGAGACCAATACAATTGCCTACTGATGATGTCGGTTTTGAATAATGCAATTTCGAATTCAAACAAACTCTAAACGCAACTTCAACCTAGTTTTAAACCTTAAGTGCAAACAACAAGTATATGGTCAATATCATTGTAGCATTTAAGGGTCGTTCCTCCACAAGGAGTATGCAAAGACAATAAGAATGCAAGATACTATAGAAGTTAAGCCAATTTCAAAAGATGTGTTTTGTAACCAACTAACAACCTACGCAAATGATGCAATAAGTAAGCAAAGTTATCACACAAGAACAAGAGAGAAGGGGAGAGCGTTACCTTTTTATAGACGAGGCTTGAAGTGAAGAGAATGAGGGACGAGGGAAGAATATATAGAGAGAAAAATGGTTACTGAGGAGTAATTATTACCCCTATGCGACTCCTCGTGTTCTCACAATGATTCAAAATCCCGCTAAATCAGGCCGATCTAGATTTACTCCGAGTCAAAAGATTCTCACATAAATTCACCAAACTCGAATAACTCTCGTTCAACGAACTAGGGGGGACTTATTGTTGGAGATGGGCGGTGCACCTTCTCTGCAAACCCTGCCCAAATCTAGTTCAGCCTATCAGGCTCATCAAAGCCCCCGAAGCCCGGCTCAGACACCTGCAGAAAAAAGGAAAACTTGCGGGAAAAAGGAAATAAACCAACTGACTAAAGGAAAAGGAAAGAAGGTTAACCAACAATGCATATGCGTAAATAGCGGAGCACCCCATTGAAGAAAGGAATCACTCATTAATTCAGAGGACTTAAGAAGTCGCTTGCTCCGAGATCTGTGGCATTCGACATGTTAGCTTTCATTCTTTTCAGTTAGCTCGTCGTCTTACCGACCTAACTTCTCCATGTAATCTTCGAGTTTAAACTTTAATGATAAGAAATTTTGCGAATCCGCTAACTATTTTTGAATATCTGATACTTAGTTGAAATACCAGTTCAACACCGTCTATCATCCTTTGTGCCCTTTCGGATATGTACCGCTTCAAGAACCCTTTCTGGCTCAGTGTTTGCACCTCGATCCTCAGGGCTATGCAGTCTTCTATGCGATGGTCATCTCCCTGGTGGTAATCGCACTAGTGGGGTCCACTTTTCGGAGGCCACCTGACGTGGACCCCCATGCTCTTAAGGTTGGAAATCAACTTTGTTGCGGTGACATGTACCCCTATTTCTTCCAACGTGGGTGGCATTGGTATACCTTCCTCGGATATGTTGTCTTCTTTTTCTTGGTGAACCATTGTGCAGTGCGGTCACCCGTGTGATGCCAAGTGTTTGAACGGGGTTTGTCATCGTACCACCGCTCAGGGCTAGTACGAGACCCTTATTTTGTGTTGCGATCTTTTTGTCGTGTCCTCCCATTCTTGTCATGCCGCTCTGTCATTTTGCGACCTCTTCGTGGTGTCCCTTCACTTGATGCCGCATTGGCTTTCAGCATAGCATCCTCCATGGTCACCGGGGCGTATTTCATTAGTGACATGTAGGGGGTTCCATCGGTGAGAAGATCGCGTTTGAAGGCAGACAACGCGGTTGACACGTTGCAATTAGAGATCACCATAATTTCATGATTGAATCTGGTCACATAGCTCTTGAGGGTCTTCCTGGGGGCCTGCACGACGTTGTACAAGTCGTCAGACATCTTGGCGGGCTTCTTGCTGCTAAAAAAGTGCTGAGAAAATGCATCGTGTAGTTGTGCAAATGAGTGGATTCTTCCTCCTGGGAGATTGGTAAACCATTCGAGCGGTGGTCCTACAAGATTGGACCCAAAGTTCTTGCCCATACACGCTTCCCTGAGCTGATATGCCATAGAGGTTGCCATCATTCTCTGTTTGTAGTGTGCCATCTGGTCCTCCGGGGTCTTGGGTGCTGTCATAGAACTGCATGGCTGGGAAACTGAACTTCGACGGTATCTCCATGGCGTTTACCTTCTCATTGAAAGGGGAGTGAATGAATCCCGGGCTGCTATTTTAGCCGCCGGTGGCACCCCGGGAATTATCCTTAACACTGCTTTGAGGTTTATTACCCTCTCTTTGAGGACATGTTGTCTCTGTCCTTTCGGCCCTACTCAGGCGCGTCTTTGACCCTCCCTTAGCACTCTCCCCGGTGGGTTGAGTTAGCTTCGTCGGGGCCTTGCTTTCCCCTCTGCCTGATGGGTGGAGGCGAGCACCTGGGGCGAGCTTCCTCCGCCTCGAACACAGGCTGATGCATCCTGAATGGCTCCCTAGGAACGGGTGGTGCGCGATTATGGAGTGGAGCAGCGAACACTCCGTGGAAGCCTCTTTGGTTGGGTCGGTGCTGGGACGTTGCGGTGGCTGCACCATATTCGAGCTTGAGGAGATTCGCTGTTGCAACTCCAACATGAAGACAAGTCCGGAAAGAAGGTACAACCTCTCTCTGGGGTGGGCATTCTCCTCCACAATTCTCTTGACCTCCATGTGGAGTTGTGGTGTAGGCGAGATTAACGAGTCTCCATGTTCCATCCTTAGAGGTGGGAGAGTGGAGCTGTCTTGTGGGTGACGAAAACCTTCGCCAGTCCCGCACGTGGATGGTTTCTTCATTGGCTCTGGCCATGGTCTCTTGTTTTTATACTCCTTATTAGGTTTTGTCTGAGAAATGCCCCCTCCTTCTAGCACCAAATTGTTTAGGAGATTTTTTGTCAGTGGGTTTGACCACTAGGTGGCAAGTCTCCTACACAGTCAACAAACGCGTTGAGGCTTAAAAACACTATGGTGGTTATGTTTTACGAACGGTCTCCAATGGTCAAGTTAACAAACAGAGAGAAAAGATAGAAAGACTACGGATTGAAGCATGGAAAGACTGGAAAGAAGTCGGAAAACAAAAGAGAAAGGAATGGAGTGACTCCGAGTCGAGAGGGGTTGATCCTCGATGTATCATGATATTTGTGGAAGAATTGAGCTTTGAGAGGAATGGAAAGCAAAGTATTTTGAGTGGATAAGGGCCAAGTATGGCCGAGAAAATGACAAAGGGTGGTCGGAAAAGTGATCGTGAGAGGTCGGAAAGAGACTTGGTCTCGGGGAAACAAGGGAAGCTTAAGTTTTTAGAGAGAATAATGTTTTTAGAAAACTTAAGCAAAAAGTGAAAAGATCTCTCCTTCTTTCGTTGGAGGGAACGGTATTTATAGGTTTGACCTGACCGGGCTAGAATATCGGGTCACGCGTCCTAGGTCGGATTGGGTCCGGGTCCATCGGTTTGGACATGTACGAAGCACTCAAGTGATTTTCACCTACCACCTCTATCTTTATGTGCCAGCTGCCCGATAACTTAGACTCGAGACACAGAGTGACATCATCGCCGTACGAGAAACAACGGATAATATGGCGGGTCATGCGCCGGGAGGTTCCTCGGAATCATTCTTATATGCTTTAATCGTTCCATGGAGCAGAGGCTAGCTGTTTTACCTATCACATGCGCAAAGTAAATAATATTAATCGTTTGACCATAGACTAGTTTAAATATGTTTGAATAATTGAAGTTCACGCCATAGAAGAATGGAATCTCATACATAGCCCGAGTTTCTGATACGAAAACTCGGGCTGCGTGTCTAGCTCACCGTCTGCTTCTCTACATGTTCTTCTGACCACTCAGTCTCCATCCCGATTTGTCTTTCGCGGTGTGGCCACACCGTTCAGGATGAGAGTTAGAGACAAGTGGCCTAACCCGTCAAGTTATCTGGCCATTGTAGATTTGGCCCAAATACCTCTAGGGCCTGCTCAATATACCAAGTACACAAATTACGCGAAGAGATTTACCTAAACCTTATACACATGGCACTAAAAGATTCGCCTAAGCTAAGTGAATAAATTTATCCAAAAAAATGAACAAAAATAATTGTTTGCAATACTTTAAGAAAAATATTACATATGAATTTTGACTTTAAAAACATATAATCTCTTCTAAATGACCCAACAATAAAACAAAAAATTGTTGGCTTCGCAGATAACATATCAGAGATTGTACATTAAAAGAGATAAGTCATGTTTTTGCATAGATATCAACGATTCTCACACACAAATAAAAGCATAGATATCATGACAAGCGGAACTATCTGCAGTATTTTAAGAAAAAATAATATTATATATAAAATTTGACTTAAAAAATATATAATCACTTCTGAATGACCCATCAATAAAAAATAACATATGCAAGATTTTAAATTAAAAGAGTTAGTCATGTTTTCTCGTAGATATCAACAACTATTCCTAAACTAAATCAATAAAATTTGTAACTAAAATTTAAAGAGAAATTTTGAAAAATGCCACTTTTCAAAAATGCCACCCTTTTAATTTTTTTTTTCAAAAATACCACTAAAAGTTATATCATTTACTCAAAATATCGTTTATGTTTGGATTAATTATTTTATGTTAGGATTTAGCTTTTAGGGTTTAGAGTTTGTTAGGGGTCAAACCTTTTTTAAAGTTTAGGATTTAAAAAATCCTTAATGAGTGGTATTTTTGAAAATGGACAACTCATGGTGGCATTTTTGAAAATTAACACACCAAAAGTGGTATTTTTGAAATTCGCCCAAATTTAAAAGGATTTTAAGAAAATAAATATTCATATAACTAAAAAGGTAAAACCGATTGTTCAAAATTCTTCTTTTAAGTTAAATTGTTTAAGTAAAAAATTTATAGTCATAGAAGCATAAAAAGGAAAAATAAAATTAAAAACTTGACTATTTAGGGAAATTTCTTTTTGGTACATTAGAAGAGAAAAAGGAAAAAAAAATTAAATTTTTTTTTTAAATAATGAAATATTTTGAGGTGGATTTGACATAATCTATTTATTTATAAACTATTTGTTGAGGTGTAAACAATAAAAAAAATTGAAATATCTTGAGGTTTAAATAGTAAAAATAACAAGAAAACAAAACTATTTTAAAGCAAGTAACCGAAAGCATATGCGAATTAATGAATTAATTGACAGTTGGAACAACTATTTTAAAATTAGAATTGGAAACATGAATGAATGTGTTAGCTTGTAAATGTTCATAATTTTTTTGTCTTCTATTACATCATCATTATAATATCATTATAAGATACTTATGAATTTTTTTTTCTATTACATATTTTGATTTTACTATTTACAATGAGAAAAACAAACTCTTTGGAGTATGTAAGAAAAAAATATCACATGTAAAATTTTACTTAAAAGAAAAAAAAAATTAAATCTCTTTTGAATGACCCATCAATTAAAATAAAACATTGGCTTTACAAATAACATATCAGAGATTGTACATTAAAAGAGATAATTCATGCTTTTGCATAGATATCGACGACTATTTCAAGAATAAGCTATAAATTTTTTTAAAACATCAATAAGCCATTAAATTTTAAAAGATTTTTTCTAAAAAAATATTAAATTTTCATATAATTCCAAAAAAAAAATATATATATATATATATATATATATATAATTTAAATCTGTCTAGTCAGAAGCATAAAAAGGAAAAACACAAAACTCGACTATTTAGGAATTATTATATTTGTAAATTAGAATAGAAAAAGGAAATTAAAAAAAATGTTTAAAAATAGTAAAACATCTTGAGATTTATTTGACATAATAAGATACAAAATCTCTTAATTAAATTAATATGCATTATCCTTATTTAGAATAAAAATTGTAAAAATCATATCCAAACAAATAAACAAAAAATATATAGAAATAAATTTTTGGTTTTAAAAATTAAATAATATATACATTGAATAGTTAAAATCTTTTCTTAACTAAGATTTTTAAAAATACTTTATATAAATGTTTTCATATCTCATTTATCCCATGTTTATATGTCTAATTTCGAAAATTAAAAAAAAAAAAAATGGTTATTTTACCATATGTAATTTAGACCTAATAAAATGTTATAAAAAATATTTATGGTATGACCAGAGCTGCAAAGTAATGGTTTGTGTTAGTCTTATCGATATGTCACTATATGGATTTAAATTTGCATGGTGCATGTTGTAGACGAAAAACAAATCTTAGAAAAATCATTATCATGCACTACATTTTTAAATAGAGTGAAATTAGCTTTTAAAAAAATTCCTATTCAATTTGACAAACGGTCTGATTTAGGAATGCAACAATGAATCTGATATTTTTATGTGACAGTTACTGATATGGTGCGTTTTCTAACTTTAATGTCAAGCGGGGTACCTTCGTAGGGAAAATTGTGGAACTAGTACACTTTTTTTGAAAATGTCTAAAATACCCTTATGCTTGGCAGAGTCTGCGTGAATTGTGTAGCCTTAAGGCTAAGGCTGGACAAACTCTGCTTAAACTCTGCTAATTATGTAGCCTTAAGGCAGATATAGTGTGTGAATTGTTTAGCCTTAAGGCTAAAGCTGGACAGACTCTGCTTAAACTCTGCTAATTCTGTAGTCTTAAGGCAGATATAGTGTGTCGATTGTGTAGCCTTAAGGCTAAGGCTGGACAGACTCTTCTTAACCTCTGCTAACTGTGTAGCCTTAAGGCAGATATAGTGTGTCAGTTGTGGTAGCCTTAAGGCAGATATTGTGTGTGCTTTTTTTGTAGACTTAAGGCAGATGTTGTGTGTGCTTTTTTGTAGACATAAGGCAGATTTTGCTCGACAGACTGTAGCATACTGTTCGCAGGGCATGGCTTGACATTTGCAACGTAACTAAATTGTATAAACGGTCGGATTTTGAAGTACTCCTCTCTTTTCACAATAATAACAAGAATGCCATTACTTCTTAATTTTTTGAGTTTGCTATAAACCTTTTCAACCTCTCCACCTTTAACATAGATCTACTATTTCGATTTCACCCTCAAAGGGAGATTTCATATCTTCAAAGAGACGGAAGTGAAATCCGAGTATAAGATTGTTTACAGACTTTGATTTTGAACGAAAGTACGTACATTCTTCGAAAAGACGATCTTCGTTTACATCTAAAGATATTCTAGGGGTTGAAGGCGAGCATATTTTCGGAAAGAACGAACACAGGTAACACTTCAAAACATTACACTAGTTATCTAAACCACCATCTTCTAAACTGCGTCTAGAGCTCTAGTACGTCTTTGGCAGAGCTATTTCTAAAAGACCCTGCCAAAGTGTAGAGCTCTGCGAAAAATCTTCTAAGATAGTGTGTTGCAGATCTTTTGAACATTCTCTTTTTTGCAGATAATGATGCATTTGTTGACTGTTTTTGGACAATGGAAGGTAAAATGGGTTGGGATTTCGACGTTGATTCAAGCTAAAGAAGCAAGTTGTTTGCGGTTGAAGACCAAATCAAGTATGAGGAATTTCTCCGCATTGTTTGTGAAGATTACACATATCATGGAGAAAATGCTTAGCGACACACCTCCTATCTTCTTGAATAACGATAGGCAACTTGCAAACTTTATCACAATGGTGGAAAAAGAGGTTATCCGGCTTTGCGTGTCATGGAAAAGAAACGATGGAATTAAAGCAAAAGCTGCGGGTAAATATGAAGCTTGTGATGTCAAAGAGGATGGTGGTGTGTATTTTTTGATGATGTTGGTAATGTTAAAGACGAGCATATGATGCCACCACCGAACAACAGCAGAGACTGCCGACAGTATGCGAAGAAACAGCAGATGCCGCCTTTATTCTGCGATATATTCGATGAGACGCCTACGAAGCCATTACCAATGAAGAAATATGGATCCCTTAAGGTTGGCGAAATATTTGATGACAAGGAAGCATTAATTATGCAATTATGCAAGATTGCAGTCATCGAGAAGTTTGATTTCAAAATTGCCACGTCGAGGAAGAAACTATTTATCGCGAAATATTTTGTTCCTAATTGTTCTTGGAGGATTCGTGCGTCGACTCTGTTAGTTTCATCTGAACCTCCAGAATTTCTCGTTCGGATATATAAAGAAGCTCATGCATGCTCTGCTATCTGTAGGTATTCTCGTCAACGACAGGCTAATGCAAAATTTATTGGAAAGATGTATGTTGATAGGTTTAGTGGTGGTAATGATCTTAAAGGAATCACGCCTAAGCATGTAATGAACTGTATTAAGTCACTACATTGTCTTGACATAGACTATACGAAGGCGCATAAAGCGTTGGCATATGCACGAGAGCTGGTCAGAGGCACTTACCTTCCTATCTATACAAAATAGAGCAGGCCAATCCAGGTACGATTACAAAGCTTGAACGTGATGCTCAACAAAGGTTTAAGTATTTGTTCATTACTTTTGGTGCTTCCATCAAAGGATTTGAGTTCTTGAGGAGGGTTGTTGTGGTAGATGGAGCACATCTAACTGGAAAGTACAGAGGTGTTATGTTGGTAGCTGCAGGTCAAAATGCAGATTCGAGTATATTTCCTATAGCTTCTGGGATTGTAGACTCAAAGAATGATGCTTCATGGGAATGGTTTTTTACACATTTGCGTGGTGTGATACTTGATGATAAAAATTTGGCCATTATTTATGACTGTCATCCATCAATCGCAAAGGCCATTGAGCAGGTTTTCCCCGCAGCTGATAGGAGAGTATGTTACTATCACCTCAAAAATAACCTCATCTTAAAGTTCAAAAAGAATGCAATGCTCAGTTTGGTGTGTCTGCTGCATATGCATATCGACTGGTAGATTTTGAAAAATTGTTTGCTGTGATTCGTCGTCAGAATAGTGAATTAGGAGTTTACTTGGAAGAGGCGAAATTTTGATTATGGGCTTGTGCACATTTTCTAGGAGATAGATTTGGTATAATGACGAGCAACATTGCAGAATTCATTAATGCCGCGCTTAAGGAAGACAGATCATTTCCTGTTAACCATTTCATGGAGGGTATTAGAAAGTTGTTGTCAAGGTGGTTTGTGGAAAGGCGAGACAAAGCTGCCTCATTAAAAACAAATTTCCCCCCAAACGTTGAAAAGTTCCTGCATGAAAGACACGGTAGCTTGGAAATTTTAAATGTTTATCATACTGATTCAAATTGTAGCCATGTTACAGGTGGAGATTATGATTGTGTGGTTGATCTACAGAAGGTATGTAAGTTTTTTTTTGCTATTTATCACTGCCAGTTTCAGGAAACGTATCCTGAGCAAGTCTGCCAGTCTCAGGAAACATTTGCCTTGTTTATCTGCTTTGAGTTCGATTCCTTTTTAAAATTTATGATTGCAGAGACTTTGTACTTGTAAACAATATGATGTCGAGAAGATACCATACGAGCACGCGATTAAAGCAGCATTAAGTCAGAAAACTGATGAAGCTACCCTGGTGGATGATCATTTCACAAAGGGCTACTTGTATTCAACGTATTCAGAACCTATAAAACCTGTAGACGAAGATTTGATTCTACCACCACACGTAATTAGTGAACAATGTCTGCCACCAGTCATAAAAGTACCTTCCGATAAACCGAAGGCAAAGAGATACCCTTCTGCTATTGAAAAGGCTAAGCGGTTCAAGCGTAATCAATGGAAAAAGAAAAAAACAGAACCTTCGCAGAATACTCCATCCACAAATCAAAAAACGAAGCAGAGGACTCAATCCACAATGAATCAAACGAAGTAGAGGACTCCATCCGTTACGAAGAAAACGAAGCATAGTACTCCATTCAGCGATAATATTTCACCCACTACTCCATCTCCAAAGGTGAGAAGGAAAGGATCTCGTAATTCTCTGACTACTCAAACACCAAATAAGAAAGCTAAACTTTCGCAGAGTATTCCACCCCCACAGATGAAAAAGAGTCTTTTCCAGAGTAGCCCAAAAATTCATCACAGGTGCTCAAAATGCCATAATGCAGGACACAATCGAAAAACATGCCCATTTTCTTGACTCTGGCTTCACTCTGGCTTCAAGTTTATTTAAACAAGGAAACAAATCTTGGTTTATAACTTTATTTATTTGTCCTTATTTATGGTGCTCCGTTGTTTTATGTTAGTCTTTAGTTTGATGTAGGTATCATAAAATAGTCGGCATCACAGAGTGTGCATCTGTTATCGCAGAGTCTGCATCTGCATCAAGTATCGCGAAGTCTGCATCTGATATCTGCATGAATCATCCAGTAATCTGCTATTAATCTTCCTGTGCTCTACTATATATTTTACTTTTATTTTCATTCAAAAAATATATATGCTCAACAAATCCGAGGGTAAAACATGTTATTCAATTAAAATCCACATCTTGAATTACGGAATCATAACTTTTCAAGGATTTATAAATACAGAAACAAATAAAATTAGAAGAAATAGTTCAAATCTCCTATGTAATGAGGCAAAGCTGTCTTGCGAACCAATACAGGTAGCAGTTTTCGCATCCAGGTTGATATTCGTGCTCAGTGGCACAATTTGGAAAAGGCAAATCTGGACAGTCATGGTATTGCCACGTTGATGCAAAAGAATGGTTCATGGGTGGATAGAAAGCTACAACCGCATCCGGAACCTCATCCCCAAGCCTGGTGAGTTTATCAAAATCACCTTCAGGGTGTACGTCGACACATAATTTGAGAAGTTGTGCAGCCCTTTTCGTACGTCCAGCACATACACACAGCATTCCACAGAGATAAGTTGCGTTAGCACTAAAAGGGACAAGCCGTTCCAAAAGCTCCATGGCTGCGCTGATGTCTTGTTCTGCGGTCACGAGTCTTGTAGCCTCATAATAAATAGCAGTTGGGTTTCCGGCGTTTAAGCATCTTACAAAAAAGCAGCGATTCGCCCCGTCTAGGAGAATTTTATCTGTGTCCTTACATAGATCGTCGAGACTAAGTTCCTTGAGGACTTCATCAATGTACACTACATCTCTACCGATCCGCCCTATTCGGAGGATGTGTCTGACTCTCCACAAGGTGAGGCGGCCAAGTTTTCGTGCAATGACAGAGATAATGTCCGAAGGGAGCTCTGGTATTTGCATGTTAACCTACGATGTGATGCGGTATTTGGATTTTGAAAATAATTAACAGGCACTCTGTTCGTAAACAATCTACTATTTTTTTAGATAAGAAAAGAAATGAAAGGGGTCAATAATCTTCCTTTAAATTGTCTTGGAAAATAAAACTCAATGTAAGATACTCTGCCTTGGAAAAGACAACTCAATTTAATAAGAAATGGCAGAGAAAGCGCGTAAATTTGCCGCGCAATAAATGGCGCGAACACCCATAAGAATAAAGGACAAGTTATTTTTTACACATGAGGATATGAATGACAACTCATTTAAAAAGTATACATCAATGAACATGTTTTTATTGCAGTAGTTGAAAACACATTCCCTAGTCTGCCAAAACCCTAGAGTAACGCTTCGTGTTCATATAGGAGAAAGCCGTGTCTGTTTGTCTCTACATCTATTTGTTTACCAAAGACACAACATTCATCATCTTCGTCTATCTTACCAAGTTTGTGACCATGGGTTATAGTGTAAGGCGAATTAAAATGGAACTTAAGCGGATCCAGAAGGATGTTCCTACACAGTTCATCAGGGCAGGTATAAAATCTAGAACTCCCAAGTCTTTTATGCAGTTAGAGGTAGTATTATTTACGGATGATAATAGGAACTTTACGGATGTAGTATTATTTAGATTAAATGTCTGAGTTGAGTCTTAT
This sequence comes from Pseudoturritis turrita, assembly GCA_900406555.1. NCBI lineage: Eukaryota > Viridiplantae > Streptophyta > Magnoliopsida > Brassicales > Brassicaceae > Pseudoturritis > Pseudoturritis turrita. The sequence continues at coordinate 12,085 of OVBL01000857.1, forward strand.
ATGTTTTAGGTCCCGTTGGTGATTGTGTTTACGAATGGGAAGCAGCTATCAATGGACCCTTCGACAGTCCCTATGCCGGAGGGATTTTCTTACTTACCATCCATTTTCCTTCGACAGTATCTGCTTGTACTCTGCATCTTAAAGCAGATGATGGGCGGACTCTGCATTTAGGCTGCATCTACATCGCTTACACTGCGCATAAACTGCGCATAAACTACATCTTCTCAACTTGTTTTCATCCACAAAGGTCTAACAAAACAAAATAAAGTATACATAAATTACTGAACAATTATAACGAGACATACATAAGTGTTACTCCGAGTCTCAAAAGATCGAGTGCAATAACATTAAACAACATAGTTGACGAGGTTTATTCTAGGTGGTATTGTTACGACGAATAGGGTCATCAATGTATGCATCTTCAACCATTGAGAAACCACCGATCTTAACAACCCTTAGTTGCTGGGTTGCTTCTTCAACGGTAGGAATTGCTAGATTTATGAGGAGTTCAGACAATGGGTAGAGAGCCGAGACACGTATCTCACCTGCAATGCCAAAGAGTCACCTAGTCATATATGTTGCAATAGTTCTCTATGGTTGAATGAAGTAGTAACACTACCTACAAAATAGTCCATATTCCAATTTCGTAGCACGCAGAATATGACCTTCCCAATTGGCTTAAGTCGCCAGAAGTACTCAAATTCATCAGCAAATATTCCCTTCGCAATACAGTTGATATCTTCGCCGCTGCAGCTCACAAAGACGAATTTATAGTACTTCGTTCTCAAAAGACATCCTAAACTATAAACATAATTAACTTACCTAAAATTCCTCAATGTGAAGTGTAGAACTTTGTGACCAGGGACAACGTAAACGTCATCTGTGAAGCCTTGATAAATTTCTAATTTATTGACTTTCACAATAGCACTAAGCAAATCAACTGTGTTATAGAGCAACATCAATATAGATTATTTGATCTGACGTGAAATGGAAAATCAAACAACTAATATTCCATCAATACTTACCAACACTAATCTTCTTATGCAATGAGCCATTTAGAACTCTGCGAAATGGAGATAACGACACCATATGGTTACCACAGATTCGTGCTACCTTTTTAATGATCGATTCTTCATGGAAGAAGATATGGAACTCATGGTGTGTTAGTTTCCACTGACCCGGCCTCGTCGTCACTTCAAAATCCCTAATCAAATACTATTCCTCTTCAGCCACGTCTTTGAACTTTGACAACAACAGATGATTTCGAATGGTTGCAGAGATCCGAACACCCTAAACCATAAAACCAAAGATTGTATCTATTCCTCTAAAAATGAAACAAAATCATGTATTCCTAAGAGACACATAAGGACATCAAAGCATGCATTTCTTACAGCGTGATAATCAGCGAGAAGCAAGTGTCTTTCAGGTTGAAAGCGTGGATAGTGCTCTCCAAATTCTCTTACGAGTTGAACCAAGATTCTTCCACCATTCTTCATGAGTGACAAGTCTAAAACCATATCTAAATGAGCCATTTTTTTAGACTGAAAGTTTTAGAGAAAAGTTTGGAAGAAAAGTTTTGAGCCTGAAATGTTTGGAGAAAAGTGTTGGAGCCTGAGAAGTTTTGATTCTTTTAAAGAAATGATTGGATTGAAGAACGGTAAATAATCAAAACTTACTTTTTATGGTTCCAAAAAATGTTAAGAGTAAAAGCAATATCACACCACAAGTGTGGTTCGCGAAGCGCCACGTGTCGATAATCGCATGATGTAATACGAGAAACAAGGAATTGCCGTAATTGTTAGAATGCGCAGTGCCATGCATTTACTTACTCTGCATTTAATTGGTAAAACAAACTTCCCTACTGGAGAGTACGAACAGACGCTGCGAATTCTCTACGCCTAGTACTGCTTGGTCTCTGCATTATCCTAACCTTACATTAAACTTCCCAAAAACCAATATTATTTTTATTGTCTCAAAAACATTTACGATTGTGAATACGTAATCATTACGTATATAATAAATTAAGAATATATAGTAAAAATGAAACTTACTTTTCACGGTTCCATTAAAAATGTTAAGAGTCAAAGCAATATCAACTCACATCACATCATGCACTCTCAAACGGGCATACTCTGCAGCCATCAATGGCAAGTGCGGGTTGCAAAGCGCGACGTGTCGATAATCTCAAATGTGACACGAGAAACAAGGCATTGCTGAAGGGGCCTTATTTGCTAGTTTCTACGATTCTTTATTATGGGGCCCATATTGATGGACACCATAGCAGAGGAAGAGCGGACTTCTTTAATTGGTATGACAATTACTTTTGATTCGACGTAGAACTACTTTTATAAATAACTTTTTAGCAGCAACCCAATAAACTTATTAAATTGATCATTGGAGATAATTAGTAGAAAATTATAGTATAATATTCAAACTTCAAAACAGCAGAGTACGAGCAAACTTAATATAATGCTCTTACTCTGCCTACGACGTGTCGATAATCGCAGACCTCTATTTTTAATCTGCGTATTCTTTTATGGGGCTCATTTTGCTAGACGCTCTATCAGCTGAGGAAGAAGAAACTAATAAAATGATGGGTCCGACTGGTAGCATCTAGTATCAAAGTTGAGTTGCAGTAGATGTTATATTTGATATAACTTTCAATAAAAATATGCTGCATAAACTGCAGATTTATGTGGTGAGTTTGCTTTTACTCTGCATTTTACAGAAGAGGCTGGAAAAAGTCTATTTGGATTCTACGGTTTTTCTTTAGAGAGTATCAATCAAGCGCGTTTAGTTTTTACTCTGCTCTAATCTTTGAGTTATAGCTCCTCTACGAAACAGACAGTATCAAATTAAGAACTTACTAATACTTAAACAAATAGAAAACAGAAGAAGAGGACGACCGAAACAACACCAACAAGTACTCCAATCATTAGGGTCACGATTATATCCTTTTGTCCAAACACCCTGTCATGAAGATTCATAACCATCCCATGAAGCGTATTGAAATCATTATCCTTTAGCTTCTTCAACTCTTCGTCACAACTCCGCAGCAAGGGCAACATCTGGTCCCGCGAGTACAAGACATTGTTCCACATCATCCGGGGTCTACGTTGTCGCCATTGCTATCAGATGTAATATACCCAATGCGATCCTCTAGTAAACCCATCTCAGCCTTAATGTCCTGGAACTCATCCATCATGGCGTCATCCCACCATCGCCTTGTGTGGCGGATGCGACATCCATCCTAATCGTACAATATATAGGACAAACGTAAATAAAATCATTAATTTGCCACATTTATAGAGTCATGGAATTCAAATATTTTTGTTACCTCATTCCTTTCATAGGTATAGAATCTCCTCCAGCATTCAAACCGGTTGTTTTGGTTTGAATCACTATCTTACCACCACAATTTGGGACGCAGCAGCGTATAGGAATCCCATAGTGTCCGTCACGGCGACCCTTAGAGCTCACGCTTGATGCCGGAGATATGGTGTCACTGTTGTTCATGCCGTAGTCGTAAGAACCGAAAGCCATAACACCGAGTATTAACTCTTTTTGGAATTCCAATGTGTGTTTAGCCACGACGATGAGATAATTTAGGTTCCCTTTCGTCGATAATATACGCCAAAATAGCACGAATCCCCTAATCTATTTACACACCAGAAATTTAGGTTTTAGGGGGAAAATTGAAAATTCAAATATCTTTGAATTTTTAAACATTATCAATCTCGTGGCAAATACGGGCTCATACCCATATACTGATCCTAAATGGTACTATCGAAAATAAATGACAAAAAGCACGCATTTGTATAGGTGTAGTGTTATATAACAGAAGAATCAAAGGACAACGTATAGGTGTAGTGTTAATTACATTTCTATCCATTTGGCATATCTCGCCACGTCATCATTATTTACTCGCGAAGGCATTTACGAGATTATCAGCAGATAAATACTCCAACAGAACATAGCAAACCAACGGCAGATCAATAGCAAACTTATGGTTACTGGACCAGAAACATCAATGTGACAGCCAATCAATTTTGCTTATCTTTTCCTTGGGTTGTTTCTTTGGCTTGCACATCTGCTCCCGCATCACAACATCATGACGTGTATTTTCTGTCTTTTAACTTTGCCTTATTTGCATGTTCACTGCAAATGTTATGCAAATATGGTAGAATTTAACTTATTATACAATACAAATTTTACGCGGCTTCTCTGCAACAACTGTATTAGACGTATGTGGTTTAAAGCAGATTACGGCACATTTTACGCAGATCATAGCATTTTTCTTGAATAGCAGTGGCATATTCGATAACTAAGAGATAAATAATAACTGAATATACCATAACATTAACAACCGTTTGGAAACTTACAATTACAAAATTAAATAGATAAAAAACGGGTGATATTCTACGAAGTGTCCGGGGAACGGTCACGCTTCATCTCTCTAGAACTCCCAGCAACATCGCAGCCAACGTCGGCCGATCCAAACTCGCGACTAATACGATCCAAGAACCTTGACTGCTGGGTCAAAGTTGTTGCCACAACCCTAACCGAATCTACAGCCCTCTCCACATTCCAAAGACGAGTCTCCAACTCCAACTCCTCGCAATGAGGACAATGAACATTAGTGATGCGAGACGGATACACGTTTTGCCAAGTAAGCCTAAGGCGATCCAGGCTACCTGGACAGACCTCTGCTTCGTCGATATCCGCCCGAAGAGAACTCCCGTCAACTGCGGCGTTGGAGAGAAGAAACTCAGGGCGCCGGTAAGGGAGTGGAATAAAAAAAGGGCATTAGGAAAATCGGGATATGTGCGATGGTTCTGCGTTGTTAGAACTGATGGAGCACAACAGAGAGAAAACGCATGTTAAAAGAGTTAGCTTGATCAATTCGCGAAAGTCTAATAACTTTTTTGTAAAAGGGAAATTACCTGAATCAGACCACAAGCGGGGAAGTCCGTCAGGACCGGAATGACGAACAAAGAAGTAGTGAATCTTGTCATCATCACCACCCTCAATTTGGAGGGGAAGTTCAACTAGAGATCTGCAACCGTCACGAAGAACAAGTTCATATCTATTAGACCAGGGGTCTATACTCCTAACCTCAAAAGCACCAAAAATCATAGCACTCGAAACAGTGATTCCAGATAAGTCCGACAGTATTTGGAGGGCGTTTATCAACCCCCATGAGTGGGCATTAAGCTGGCTGGGTGCAATCCAAAGTTCTTTACAAAACTCCATCATCAAAAAGACAGGCGATGGCGGAAACCTGCCCGAAAGGAAGACCAATAGACGGTGATATAGCCTACCGGAGGAATCCCGGGCACGTCTTGAACCTCTGGATATTTGAACCAATCTGAATTCCAAGGCAGAACAGGATGAACACTATTGGGTTCGCTCCTGCCAGAGGAAGAAGAAGATGAGGAAAAGGCTGACATCGCATTCAAAGAAGATTGGTGAGACTGATGGGTAGAAAAGAAGAATAAAAGATACGCTTGCGTTCTGGTAGCTTTTTGGATTATCTTTGTTTTGTTTGTTTGAGACTGATGGGAGGAAAGGATAAATTATCTTTGTTTGTACACCCAAATAAAGAAGAGATCTTTTATACTCGTTGAAGGGAAACCGTATCGGTATGGAAGCCCTAATTAGTCATACTCTGCAGCTATTACTGGACGCCTCTGAGATGAAGCTGCTCCATTCCAAGGGCCACGTGTCGATCATCGCATTATTGAACACGAGAAATAAGGTACATTATTAATTGTTCTACTACAATACGACATACGCCACATGTCGATCATACATGATAGAACACGTTAAATAAGGAATGGAAGTGATTGTGACTACTCTGTTTATATTCTGCAATAAATTTAATAGTACTCTGCTTAGGCACCTTCTCTGCATATACTCTACGAAATAACGGGTTAAATGATGGGAAGGTGGACCGCTGAAATGATGGGAAGGTGGACCGTTGAAATGACAGCTAAGCGAAAAAACTGACGTACGTCGTTTTGCTTTATCCCTCTCGTCTATAAAAGAAAGAAGAACCCTCAAAATAACTTGCGGCTTCTCTTCTACTCAATCTTTTTTTTAGTCTGCGCAGTTGATTCCTATTTTTAATAGGCACATTCTCTGCATTTTACTATTTTACAGGCACATATTCAAGACATCATGGCCGCAGATCATTCGAAGAAAAGAAAAGCACCAATGTCAGACCTCGAGTTGGAAGCAGAAGAGAAGCAGAATGATGTAGTTATGGAGGCGGAAAAGGAAGGAAAGGATCGCCTGAGGGCAATTCTTCTGCTGGTCCGATATCAAATGAGAGCGAAGGACGAAGCTCACCGAGTCAAACTAAAGTTGGAAAGAATAGCCGGTAAACGCTCTATGTTGGAGAAGATGATGCATGAAGAACAAGTGGTCATGGATGCTAGGCGGCAGCAGTTAGCAGAGAAAGAAATGATTGCTGAGGAGGAGCTGAGAGGAATTACAGTTCCTCATATTGATTGGTTAAAACTTTATCTTTCGTTTATGGAGGACTAAAGTTATGTAGAACTCTTGTTATCCATATTTCTAAAATTTACGAATTGATCCTAATTATTTTACTTTTCTTAAAATTTCAACAACATTTAGTTTATTTGATGTTGTTTATCTTTTCTTGGATTTATTGTTTGTACTCTTTTCTTCAATTTGTGTTTCTGTGTGTATTCTAAACTTTCAAACTACATCTCGTTTTGGATGCAAACTACGGTTGGTGCAGAGTAACCTACATCTCGTTTTGGATGCAAACTACGGGCAGATTTTGGTGCAGCGTACAAATAGACTTGGATATAGAAGCATAGTACTGAAAAAGTATGCGAAGCAGAGGACCTAGGTTTAGAGCATATTTTAGGCAGATTTTGAACTTATGTTTATATGCGTACCATGTATGTTTCCACAGATTCTGCGTTTCGTACTGCTACTTCTCTGCATTTATAATAAACATCAACTTCCCTGCTGGAAAATGGGATGATTCTTCATATTCCTTTTCTAAATTTATTACAAAAAAATTCGAGCAAAAACTGGTAGATGTTCTTATTCGTCTTGATCATTGTGAAATACATGGCGGATAATTTCTGGGATAGGGGATATTTTATCAAATCCAAGCTGTTCCCATTCTGAAGGATGGGCCTCGAGCCATTTTATAATCTTCTCGATTCTCTTCTGTTTCTTGTGAAGTTTAGCCTTTTTCTTCAAGATTTTCTCGTGAGTCTTGATTGCTCGCCGGTACTTCTCGTTGAGCTGCATAAAATAAATTATAGATACATAAGGAACAGCAATGGAAAACTCTTGAAAAACATGCAACACCTTTACCTTAGTTATGAACTCCGTGGATTGCTGAAAACATCTCGGGTTATGGTTCATGAGTAAAACTGAAGGAATCTTCAATCCGGATCGTTCAAATACAGTTGTTGAACTCGCGGAAGATTCATTATTGTTCATCGGATTGAAGACAGAGGCTACAGATGGCTCCATTAAAAGTCGGCTATATGTGCTCTGCAAATAAAGAAGAAGTGTTGAAGATAACCCATGTCATAAATACAAGAGTGGACCCAGTTACGAAATACAAGAGTGGACCCACTTCATAAATACAAGAGTGGGTGACGAAATCCACTTAAAATTACAAGAGTGATGACGCTAGATATTCCAACTTCAATGAAACTCTGCTGATTTTTATTATACTAAATGGAACGCAAACGCATACTCTTATAACAGTTATGGGCCCATGTTTATGCTGAGTGTAAGCAAAGTAGATGCAGAGTATGAGCAGGTGCTGCGTATTCTCGGTTTACAATCTATCAGCGTAGTTTATGATGCGTGTAAACAAAGAATAAGCAGAATAAGTTCTCTTCTACTAAGCAAGGAAAAACTTCAATTCTGCTTGTACGCCGCAGAGTTTGGTTAATGTAATATTTACTAGAATAAATCTCCCTATTTACTATATACATATATTTACTAACCATGCAATTAAATTTGAACGTCGTAGGGATCGTAGATACTTGCAATAATTGACTCATCACACATGCGTTGATTGGTATACGAAGATGTCTCATCCAACACCTCCGCAGCGAGCTTCGTCCTCCAGGTCATCATTTTTGCATTACACAGTTTTCTTGCTGATAGCGGCAATCCTAACATGTGACACTCAATGTATTTGACTGCGTATACTCCACAATCACCTACTTGTGGACGCATTTTGGGAACGTCTTTTACAATTGTGATTGTAAAAGCTGCTTGATCGTAGTCTTGAGGAAAGCACATATGAATTGCGGCAGGAACCATTTCAGCAAAAACCCTCACCGCTGCCACAATATCTGATTTTGGAGTATTTAAGGAATCATATATGTAGACAATCCGGTCAACCAAAGATATGACCGTCCCAACCCAATGATTCGAGCTCACGTGTATAACGAAGTATAACGTATCAACGTCTTTGCCCAGGCCAACTTTGTTGCGGCATAAGCTGGAAGAATACCGTGTACATTCTTGTAAGTACCACCAGGCCATCTTTCAAGCGGAGCCACTCGTCGTACCTATTCTTCCAAAGCATTTGAAATGCTGCATCCAATATAGCAATCTGCGGACTCTTGAAAGAACTAGGATTTCTCTTTAGCCTTAGTCTATACAATATAGCAATCCGCGGACTCTTGAAAGAACTAGGATTTCTCTTTTCACTCCCATCACTTTTTTCAACATCTCTAACTCTACCATCATCTTGAAGATGTTCTTCTTTGGCATCCTCTGCCTTTTCACTCCCATCACTTTTTTCAACATCTCCAACTCTACCATCATCTTGAAGATGTTCTTCTTTGGCATCCTCTGCCTTTTCACTCCCATCACTTTTTTCAACATCTCCAACTCTACCATCATCTTGAAGATGTTCTTCTTTGGCATCCTCTGCCTTTTCACTCCCATCACTTTTTTCAGCATATCCATCTCCATCATTACTATCATCTTGAAGATGTTCTTCTTTGGCATCCTCTGCCTTTTCACATTTGTATATTTCCCCCCCATGGAACATATCTTGAAGATGTTCTTGTTTGGCATCCTCTGCCTCGATGCCATCTGCCTTTTCACTGCAATCTATTTTTGCATCATCTCCTACTTGTTCTTGTTTTGCATCCTCTGCATTTTCACTCCAATATATTTTTGAATCATCTCCTACTTGTTCTTGTTTGGCATCCTCTGCCTCGATGCCATTATCAGTTACTTTTTCTTTGCCATCTCTTACTTTCTCATTTGTAAAGGAGCCAGAGGCAACAACCTTAATTCCTTCTCCTTCGTTGTCTTTGCCATCTCCTTTGTTATCCACCGTCGTCTCTTCTTCGTCATTCTGCAAAATTTCAAAGTAATGACTGTTACAGCTTCAACCTCTTACACCTTAAGGGCATACTCTGCCGTATAGGATATTAAGGGATGCCAATGATGAATAGTATTGAATGCCATTATTAGTATGCCGTAACAATTACATGTCTCACATAAATGAATGATACAATGTAGGCAAGCAGAGTATGCCATGCCCCTCTATTGTTTTACCACATCTGATAGAGCATGATATCGCATATCATGCCAGCGCTTTTATTTCAACAATTGTTGAGTTGGACATACCATGCGATTGTCAGGTTTTAGTTTGTTGTTAGAGAAGCGAGTATCTTGCTCGAAACAAGTCCTCCTCTCCATCAGCTTTCCAACGACCTGTGCCAACTTGTTTAAGGTTTCACCCAAAACATTCTGCTGTTCCATGCTGGTTCGCTGCTGTTCCAAATTTACTCGTTGCTGATCAAGTCTGGCATTTTCAATTCTAGCTACAACTGCGTCAAACTTGGTCTGCTGTTTATCCAGGACAAATTCAATGATGTCGACGACCTCTGTTGAACCAGTAGATGGGATTTTAGCTACAGAGAACTTCAGTTTCATGATATCGCATATCATGCCAGCGCTTTTATTTCAACAATTGCTGAGTTGGACATACCATGCGATTGTCAGGTTTTAGTTTGTTGTTAGAGAAGCGAGTATCTTGTTCGAAACAAGTCATCCTCTCCATCAGCTTTCCAACGACCTGTGCCAACTTGTTTAAGGTTTCACCCAAAACATTCTGCTGTTCCATGCTGGTTCGTTGCTGTTCCAAATTTACTCGTTGCTGATCAAGTCTGGCGTTTTCAATTCTAGCTACAACTGCGTCAAACTTGGTCTGCTGTTTATCCAGGACAAATTCAATGATGTCGACGACCTCTGTTGAACCAGTAGATGGGATTTTAGCTTCTTCTTCTTCTTCTTCTTCTTCTTCTTCTTCTTCTTCAATTCCCTTCCGCTTCCTCTTCCTCTTCCTCTTTTCTCCATCTCGCTCTTCAATTCCCTTCCTCTTTTTCCCTTTTCCTCTCTTTCCTTCATTATCTACTTTCCATTTTTTTCCAGTGCGGTTTTCTGGGACTGGCGGTGTTTTTGAGACGCTCCATTTGATGTCCGACAACGGCTGGCCAGAGAGAATGTATTTGATGAAATTATCAAGCTTGACATCTATTACGTCGTTACCTTTCCAACGTGGATAGATTTCTGCCCGGGATCTGTCACACATAGTAGTTACAATCACCTAGAAAACAGTTATATGGTTACATAAATGTCAGCCAGAAGTCAGCCAGAAGTTAGCGTAACTCTGCCAGAAGTCTAGCGATGGGAATATGTAAACTTGTGGCAGACTCTTTTTGCAGATGCTGCCACTGTGGCTTACTCTGCCAAAACTCTACATTTTTACTTCAACAAAGTATGCCAAAGATATACATACCTCTTCACTCGAGAAGATCTTCTCCATATCGGGTCTGCCAACTTTTCCCTTATATCTTAGCAGATGTGTACCTTCAAAAGCTATAGGTGTTCCCAAATTTTCTCCCACTTTGGGCACATAAGCATACGCCCAGACCTGTAGAACTTGCACGAACCCCTTTAAAACATAAGAGTCTTGCCATATCTTCTCTTTAGTTACTAACTTAACATGCTCAACAAGATCTTTGTTAGCAACCCTCCCCCAGGGATACCCTTCAAAAGTTGCCAAATCTATCACCAACCTAGCTAGGTTAAGGGGAATTTCGGTACGCCGATCAACACCCAACAGACCATTAGACAGAATAGCTAGGTAACTAAGCCTAATTTTATCTTCTCTGGACCAAGATTTGCTTATATCTCCACCATGCTTCATACACAATTTCACTATGTCCTCAATACAAGGGCTAGGACGGCGTATTTTGAGAAGACCCCAAAAGGGATTCCAGGTTTGGTGATTAGCTTGAGAAGATACCAACCCATCCAACTGCGTAATTTCATTACAGTTAAGACCTGTGATCTCTTCAAACTCGAAGAGCGAGAACCGTGCTGGCTGTCCCGCGATCAAAAACCACAACTCAAATGGGCTTTCACACTCCAATTGTTTGCAAATAAGATGGTGATGCACTAATTTCGCACTCCATCTGAAACCCAACTTCTCAAACTTACAAATAACTCCTAGCTGTGACTTGCGGACATAATCCCACACTTCCTGACCCACTACACCTTCCACCAGTGAAAGATGATTGAACTTCGAACTGTAGTTTATTCTGGTATTTGGATCTGGCTCGTTTCCTTTGGAAAAAATAATGGCAGGAAAATCCATCTCGTAATCATTCATATACATGATATATTCGAAGGAGAAATATCGGAGAAATGAAGAGATCGGAGAATTATCGGAGAAATGAAGAAAATGAAGAAAGAGATCAACAAAATTGAAGATACGCTCCTCTGCTCTAGGGTTGCCGAGGGGAAGTAGAAGAAGAGTCAATGTTGTATTTTCCAAACTTTCTGGGCTTCATGGGCCTGAAACAACTGCTTTGATGCCCGAATATATATTGTGGAAATATTTTTAAACTAATATTACCTAATTAAGATGGCGCCCCCTTTTGTCGTACAGTTAAGTCAGCGCCGCCTTTTTCTTTTAGTAGAAACTCTTCAAAAACGCTGCGCTACATCGGCATACAGTCTACAAAACCCTAAACAACTCAAAACGAATTAAAAACTTCGATTAACATTTGTTTAGACGTCATAACTCCAAAGTGATCTTCAATCTAAGTGTTTAAAAGCTTATTTACATTGAAAACACAGAATGGAAGAAAAATCAATAACCATGGTAAATACCAAGGAAATGTTTCACATAGTGTCGTGTTGAACAAAGATGCACGAAGAAACATATGATAACGATTTTTTTTGTCTGAGTTGTTCTTTTTAACATAAGTTTTACTTTGAAACCAGTAAAAAATAATGTATAAAGGTAGTGGAAGTATATACAAACATACAACAACAAAAAATCACTACAAACGAATTTTCCTATATCAATCTGCATTCGGTCTGCCGTTGGTGACATTCATCCAGTCTGCGATACCCTAACCACTCGGTTTTCACTGTGGAGTTTTTATTTTTAACATAAGTTGTACTTTGACAACAGTTAGAAATTAGAGAAATAATGTATAAAGGAAGTGGAAGTATATACAAATATACATCAACAAAAACTCTCTACAAACGAATTCTCCGATTGCAATCTGCCTTCGGTCTGCCGTTGGTGATATTTAGTCAGTCTGCGATACCCTACCCACTCGGTTTTCACCGAGTTTTCTGGTTTCGGCTTATACCGGTTAATGCACTACTGGTGATTGTCTTCTGCCGTTCGTGATATACATTAAGGGGTAGCGCTAGTATTTTCAAAATTATTTTAGAACATAACTAAAATTATTTCACAACCACGAGCACTTCAACAAGAATCAGTCACCATTCTTTTCAAGGCACCTGCGAGTTTGAGGAGTGGACACAAGAAGGGTTCAAGCACTTGAAGGAGTTGGAGGATATATGGACTACTTGACCTACCCCGCGCCAACCATGCATTTCCTTGCCACGGTGAAGTTCATTGAGGATGAAGCGAATGGACATGGATATGTCTACTTCATGGTTGGGCCAACCCAATACTCACTCACTTTCGGCCCGTTTCCCTAACAACACACTCGCATAGCGCTTCATGGATGAGGACGAGATGCCTTTGTGTTGTTTCTTCCACCCCTTTAAGATTACAACTCTGGTCACCTCTAATAAAACTGTTTATGAGTTTATGTTTGTTTGTTTTTTTTTGTCGGGAGTTTATGTTTTATTATGAAGAAACATAAGTGCAAAGCTAATTGGAAGGAGTCAATGTTCCGCTCTTTTTTGTAATGAATTATCCTAAAGTCTGATACCAGTCTGGCTTTGGTCTACCGTTAGGTGGTTTGGTCTGCGAAACCCTAACTGTAAAAAAGCACAGCAGTGTATACCAAATTTTTGCATAATACAAGTAGAATATAAACAGTGTTTGCGTATACTCTGCTTCCAATGGCAGAGACTGAGAACGCTTTGTTTTTCTTCTGCGAGTAAAAGCAGAGACTGCGCATACTCTTTTCTCTCTCTACTTGTACTCTGCGTAGTCTACATTTACTTGCGTTGCAAATGTCAACATGCAGACAGTGTGCCACCGGTCCGCGTTAACTCTGCTGGTCTTAAGGGGTAGCACTGGTATTTCCAAAAAAGTGTACCAGTTCTACAATTTTCCCTACGAGGGTACCATACTTGACATTAAAGTTAAAAAATGTACCATTTTGAACTATTTCTTCTATTTTTCTTCCTCTTATTTTACGCGCCGAAAAAACAAAAATCAAAGTTGTTGCCAACAATTGCGAAGGACACAAATGGAAGGATAAAAGTTGGAATATAAATGTAAATATGAAGAGTTCTCCAAAGACACTTCTATCTTCTCATGCACGATCTTTCTTTATCTCTCTCTCTTTCTCTCTCTTGTTGTTCAATATTTTAATCTCTATCTTCTCATGCACGATATTTCTTTATCCCTCTCTTTCTCTCTCTTGTTGTTCAATATTTTGATCTCTTAAGATTCAAAGTTCAATGAGTGAAAAACCTCAGCCATCAAGAAGAACACCACATGTGGGTTCTTCCCATCCGAAGCGGCCCTACAAAGCTCTTCTCATAAGAGCTCGATTACCTGGACCAACTGAAGAGAATTCAATGAATAGTGAAGTAACCGGTTCACATGAGTTAGAAATGAAGCCAAAGAAAAACATTATTGTGAAAAAACACCTTATAAAGCTCTCCTCATCAGAGCTCGGTCACCTGAACTACTTCAGGAGAAGTCAACAGATAGTGAAGCAACCGGTTCACAAGACTTAGAAGTGAAGACGAGGAAGAACAATACTGCGAAGAAGAGGAGTGTGGGAGTCGAAACTCGCACAATCAAAAACTTGTAAAGAGATTTAGGGATTCGACAAACTTCTATGTAAAGAAACCAAGAAACGGAGATCCAAAGATGGAGATTTTATTCAAGCTGTTTTGAAAGCTGTTTGTAAAGTAATAAGTGTTTTGCCAGGTCAATTTTCGGATCCCTTTTCTCAAAGGGGTACATGTCTATTTATACGAAAACAAGTCGGCTAGGCCTTTTTTCTAAAGGAAAAAGGAAAACTTCCTTATTCTTCGGAATTTCCTCTTTTTTGGTTGGTTCGGATGTGGCTTCTTACTCGCTACTTTAGCCCAACCAAACCCTTGTGGCCCGTTGCCTCGTCCCAACAAGATATTGAGCTCGTTGCTTCACTGGGTCATCGGCGAGTTGGCTCATCGCTTGTCCTGCCCGCTACTCCCAATACCGAGCCAGAGAATTGATTTACCGACATGTTGGCTCATCACCGTTCATTGGTTTGCCAACATGTTGGCTCATCACCGTTCGTTGGTTTGCCAACATGTTGGCTCATCACCGTTCTTCGGTTTGCCAAGGTGTTGGTTCATTACTCCTTTCTCCTTGCTACCGAGCCAAGCGTTGGCTCGTCACTCCTTTCTTCTTGCTACCGAGCCAAGTGTCGGCTCGTCTCCTGCTTCGTCTTGCTACCGAGCCAAGATGTTGGCTCGTCTCCTGCTTCGTCTTGCTACCGAGCCAAGATGTTGGCTCGTCATCCCTTTCTCCTTTGTTACCGAGCCAAGTGTTGGCTCGTCTCCTGCTTCTTCCACTGCCTAGTCAAAATGTTGGCTCTTCACCATTTCTCCCTGCCTAGCCAAGATGTTGGCTCGTCATCATTCCTCCTTACTTCCTAGCCAAGATGTTGGCTCGTCATCATTCTTCCTCACTTCCTAGCCAAGATGTTGGCTCGTCATTATTCCTCCTTACTTCCTAGCCAAGATGTTGGCTCGTCATTCCATTCTCCTTGCTACCGAGCCAAGTGTTGGCTCGTCGCCTAGCCAAATCAGTGCTTGCTTCTGTCGCCGAGCCAAGAGTTTGTCCTTGCTTGGCTAGTCTTTTCTCCATACTTAGTCTTATCAGCAGTTGATCTCGATGAGGTGAGAACCGGCCCCAACAGTTAGCCCCCCAGCTCGGTAGTATTATTAATAATAGTGACGAGGTGAGAAGTCAAGATTGAGATCAACTCTCTTTGGGCTACTGAGCCAGCTTTGTGGTGAAGTTGTCATCCGGGTATTGAAAAATGCCAAACCAAACCGATAGTGTTACCAAGGTGTTTTATCCCCGAGCCAACACTGGAGTATTTTATCGCAGAGCCAACCCCTTGACGTGCTGCTGATTCGTCTTCAATTTCATTGCCGAACAACTTTGACCTGCGATATATTTATTTTCTGCTAAACCGACACCTTTGTCATGCTACCGAGCCCGCTTATTATTCGTACGACCGAGCCACTTTGGCTCGTCATCTTTTCGTATCGCTTAGACTGCCGTTCCGCCGAGCCATATTCTTCTGATATACTGCCGAACCACCCCAATAAGTGATTCGTTTTTTGGCTCGGCAGTAATGTTTGCTTGAAGTATCTCCATTCATGATTACAACTTTATTGGGAACTGTAAATGTTTTTGCGTGTTTCCGAGGCCGCGTGGCGTCACGCGCTTTACTTTTATGCGTCTTTATATTCAGATTCTTGTTTCACTCCTCACAACTCACTTCTCTTCATTTCCAAAAAATCAGGTATCTCTCTTCTCTCTCTTCTTCTCTCTCTATTCGTTTAAGTTGTTGGCTAGGTTTTTTTTAAAATTCCTTTCTTCCGCCGTCAAACTTGAGTTTTCTGACCTATCTTCATACACGGCTCGGTGGCTCTATGCATTTTTCGATCCATCTTCATCCATCTCCGGCGAACGTCTGAATTTCCGATCCATCATCATCCAGACTGCGTCGTTACCTTGATCTCTTGTCGCCGAACCGGAATTCTTCACACCAAGGGTATTTTCCGAGCCGAGATTGCTCCAATTTCTGCTAAGTACCAATTCGACTCCGAGCCAGAAACATTAATGTCTCATATCGCCGAGCTATAAGACTCTGTGGGCTCGGCAAATTCTGCCTCGTTGCTTGGACGCAAGATGGTGTTGTCTCCACAAAGTTCCGAACCGGATGGACTCAATTCTCCGCCAGGCCAGCTGCAAATCGTTGCCCAACCTATATTTGATGAGGCTGTTGATGCCGAGGCAGATGCCGAGGCGACGCTAATACAGAAAGCTCTTGAAGAATTCAAAGCCGAGCCGACGGAGTATGTTATCGATGAGGCAGAAAAGATACGGCTAGAGAGATTATTTGCGAGCCATCAAGCCAGTACATCGACGAGGCAAAAACCCAACAGGAAAACGCCCAAGAGACGACCTGACCCACCTGGTTCGTCTTTGTGCACCGCTGAATCCTTGGAGGCACTGAGGCATCGATTTCATATTTCAGAAGGTATCGAACTGGTTGTCCCTGCTCCAACTGACCGAGCCAAATCTCCGCCGCCTGGATATTTCACTCTCTACGAGAGTTTCTTCTACGGTTGTCTGCTCTGGTTTCCGATCCGTAGCTTGATCGTTCGCTTTCTATACAAGCATGGGTTAGCGTCGAGCCAAATTACACCTCGTGGGATGCGTCACTTAGTCGTGATCCTGGTTCGGAGCTACGAGTGTGACGTGACTGTTCGTATCTCCCATCTTTGGCAGTTCCTTGAGTTCCGAAAGATCAAGAACTCCCGAGCCTACTATATTTCCAATAAAAAGCAAAGAAAAATAATCGAAGGCTTCCCAAGCAAGGACGGCGATTGGGGGCATTATTTCTTCTTTGTTCCTATCAATGATGCTACGGTAGAAGCCGAAAGCATCCATTACGTCAAGTCGGAGTGGGGAGATATTGGTGGGCGAGCCGTAGACTCTTCAGGAGATTCACTAAGTTTTGCTTTGTAGCGAGCTGACCACTTTTTTTTTATACTTTTGCAGTTCGGCAGATTCTCCCACATTACCCAGAAGACACGCTCACGCTTCGGAGCACACTTGCTGAGAGAAGGTGCCATTGGGAAAAACATTTTTCCCTGAAAAGAGTCGAAAAAGCCCGAGCCACTTTCGCTGGTGTTGAAGTTTCTGACAGCTCGGAATCTGAGTCTCCAGAGCGAAGTCCTCCAAGAAGAAGAAGAATGGGAAAGAGATTGACCATCCGTGACAAACAGGCTCTGAAGAGATGAAGGAAAAAGAGGCGGCTGCCCGAGCTGATGAAACAGCTAAACCAGCTGAACAAGATGCCGAACCGGTTGCCGAGGTGCCTGGCCGAACCGTGCTTGAAATGGAGGCACGTCTTCCCTCCGAACCGCCAGCCTTGGACGCCGAAGCAAGGGATGCGGTTTCCGCTATTGTTCCTGCTAGGCCTTCTGGCTCGGTGTTCGTCCAACACAAAGGCGATGGGAAGAAACGAGCTACCTTTGAGCCAGATAAAGAAAAAACCAAGGAAAAACAGAAGAGAAAGCGCCAAAGGCATACCGATCCAACTCCTGCCGAGCCAAGGCCGGTGTCTCTTGGACAAGAAGGATCCGCGCCGATCTGTAACGATGCCGAGGCTTCAGCGACTCTCTTCTTGTAGGTTCGCTGCTCGGGAGATAGACTACCGCCTGTCGATGTCCTTTCTCATGGCGATTTGTACACGGACATGTCGCTCCGAGGCACCAAGGTATTTTGCAGATTCAATGTTTTACCAAGAAAAAGAACAAAACCTTAAGCGTTGATTGTTTCTTCTTATGGCCAGTTTGTTGCTTCCATAAACAAGATCGTCGCCGCCTTCGAGCAAGACGTGCGAAAGGACAGGCGCCAAATCGAGGATGCTCAAAAGGATGTGTCTTTCCTCCGAAATAGAGTTGCCGAGCTGGAAGGCAAACATGCGGACGAGCTGGCGACTGCCGCAGCTTGGATCAAAGCTCTCGAGAAGGATAAGGCGTTCCTTAAGGAAGAGTGGAAAAAAGCCGGTGATTTGGCCATGAGAATAGATCGCTCCAAGCAGAAAAAAACTGCTGAAATCGAGTCCCTGAAGAGACAGCTCACGGCCGTCAATGCTTTGCACGAGGCAAACGTCAAAAAGGCCCAAAAAGCAGCGAGGCGAGAGATGTCGGGGAGGTTTCAGGAGCGGCTTGTTAAGATCGAGAAAAGCATTGACGAGCTGAAAGCGGCAAAGGAGAAAGAGCTTGATTTAGCCCAAGTTGACAGCAATCTTCAGCTGCTTGAGATTCTGCAGAAAGAGGATGCACCTCCTCTCGACTCCGAGGTGTCGAAGCTGACAGGATGGAGAGCTGACTTGGCCGACGCGGCGGATGAGTTCGAGAAGATTGAGGTCGAGCTGAAGAAAGTCCTGATGCTTTCACCCGTTTCCTCAGACTCCACAGGCACTCTCCTGGGAACCGAGCCAATAGAGAATACGGCGGCAACAGCCGGAGTTGTAGATTTTGCAGGTTCGAATGTTGGCAGGCCGGGGATTGCCGATCTTGCCGCTGAGAAGCCTTCCGAGCCAGATCCTCTTGAATGATCCTTCTCCTTGTTGTGTTTTTTTTTTTAACTCGAGAACTCTCTTTTGTTTTGGCATATTTTTGTTTAAGACAAGCGCCTGGATGGCTTTATCCAACTCTTTTATGTGTCAATTGCTAAGTCTTGTAACGTTTGCCATTTGTTGGCATGAACTCTCTTATCCCTTGCTGGAAGTATCTATCTACGTTCTCGTTCGTCTTTTTGATGTGATATTGCGAACCATCTTTGTTTAGTAAAGAATATGGTTTAGTCTTTTGGTGTCAGTTAGGGTTTGCGGTGTTCCGGCTTACATTCCCGTTCTTTCGTTAGTGAAACATGTTTAAAATCTCATACTAACTTTTTAGGTCTAGTATTATGTTTCTGAGATGTTTATGACCAGTGTACCAAGAGGTGTTACTGGGTTTTTAGAGTTTAGTTTGAGTGTTAAGACTTGCGAGTTTTCGACTTACGGGTCCCTCTCAAAGATAAACTTGTAAGAATATCGTCCAGGTATACCTTTCGGATATTAGATTAGGATATACCCAACCGAATTTGTATAGA